>CM052721.1:3218734-3253704 GCA_028551405.1 Uromys caudimaculatus | reverse complement strand
CTAGTTTTGTGTGTCAACTTGACACAAGCTGAAGTTATCACAGAGAAAGGAGCTTCAGGTGAGGAAATGCCTCCATGAGATCCAGCGGTAAGGCATTTTCTCAATTAGTGATCAAGGGGGGAGGGCCCCTTGTGGGTGGTGCCATCCCTGGGCTGGTAGTCTTGGGCTCTATAAGAAAGCAGGCTGAGCAAGCCAGGGGAAGGAAGCAAGCCAGTAAGGAACATCCCTCCATGGCTTCTGCATCAGCTCCTGCTTCCTGACCTGCTTGAGTTCCAGTCCTGACTTCCTTTAGTGATGAACAGCAATGTGGAAGTGTAAGCCGAATAAACCCTTTCCTCCCCAACTTGCATCTTGGTCATGATGTCTGTGCAGGAATAGAAACCCTGACTGAAACACCTCGTTATGAGGAGTGCTGTTCTCATCATCGATGTTTATACAATTAAAAGAAAAATCAACCCAGCACTCGGGAGGCAGAGGCAGGCGGATTTCTGAGTTCGAGGCCAGCCTGGTCTACAGAGTGAGTTCCAGGACAGCCAGGGCTACACAGAGAAACCCTGTTTCAAATGTTCGGCTAAGATTTAATTCTCTACATAGAAATAAGCAAGCAGAGCTGGGGTGTGGCTCAGTTGGCGGGGTGTTTGCCCCACACACAAAGCTTTGATTTCCATGCCCAACACCACATAAAGTGGGAGCGGTGTCCCAAGCCTGAGACAGAAGTAGGATGGTCAGGAGGTCATCCTGAGCTACATAGTGAGCAAGAAGCTAGCCATGGCTACAAAGGACCCTGTCTCAAAATAACCAAGGGTTTAAAAAGCACAACCATCTTGTTAGCATGCAAATTGACATTTAAGCACTCAAATTGTATGTATATCCAAGAATCGTTTCAAAATAAAATTCTTTACAATTTGTCATGACAATTAGTATTTGATTTTTTTTTTTTAATTTTTTTAGTTTTTATGTATGTGAGCACACTGTCGCTGTCTTCAGACACACTCCAGAAGAGGACATCGGATCCCCTTACAGATGGTTTGTGAGCCACCATGTGGTTGTTGGGAACTGAACTCAGGACCTCTGGAAGAGCAGTCAATGTGCTTAACCACTGAGCCATCTTTTCAGCCCAGGTGTTTGATTTTTTTTTTTTTTTTTTTTTTTTTTTTTTTGGTTTTTCGAGACAGGGTTTCTCTGTGTAGCCCTGGCTGGCCTGGAACTCACTCTGTAGACCAGGCTGGCCTCGAACTCAGAAATCTGCCTGCCTCTGCCTCCCAAGTGCTGGGACTAAAGGCGTGCGCCACCACTGCCCGGCCAAGTGTTTGATTTTTGTGTGTGCATATTTTATATAATTCTGGGTTTTGGTGAAAATTTCTTGGAGAATAAGGAACTGTGAGTGAGGAAAATTTAAGAAGCCTGTGCCTAGACAGACAGGCAAAGAATGTGGGCTTGAAAGGGGATAAAAACATATCAAGCCCAGGCTGAAAGCTCAGTGGGAAAGAAGGCGCTTAGCGTTCCCAAGGCTCTGGGTTCACCTAGGAGGAGAAGGGGTAGGGGGAGAGAGAGACAGAAAGAGACAGACAGAAAGACACTGTGAGCGCGTGTGCACACGTGTGTGTGTGTGTGTGTGTGTGTGTGTGTGTGTGTGCGCGCGCGCGCGTGCGCACGCGTGTGTGCATGTAAGCACACATGGGTTCTCTCAAAGGCCAGAAGAGGGCATCAGATCCCTCTGGAACTAGAGTTACTGGCAGCTATGATCTGGTAGATGTGGGTTCTCAATTGCACCCAGGTCCTCTGGAAGAACAGCCAGGGCTCTGCTGCTGAGCCATCTCTCCGGCCTTGTATTCTGCTCCTTAGTTATTCCCTGCAAGCGTAGAAGGGCCTGTAGGGTTTAAAAACAACTAGATCTCTCCAAAAACCATAAAGTGCAAGGATTTAAATTATTTTTAACTCCCTTAAAATAGAACAAATCAGCCGGGCAGTGGTGGCGCACACCTTTAGTCCCAGCACTTGGGAGGCAGAGGCAGGTAGATTTCTGAGTTCGAGGCCAGCCTGGTCTAATGAGTGAGTTCCTGGACAGCCAGGGCTACACAGAGAAACCCTGCCTCAAAAAAACATGTATATGTATATATATATATGTATATGATGTATATGTATATGTATATGTATAAAACAAATCAAAAACTAGTACAGATAAATGCACTCATAGACTGGTGAGAAGAGATGGTACACAAGGGGTCTATCTGAAACCCCAATGAGCACCTGACAATGCCTCAGTCTGTAAAATGCCCCTATTACTAGAGATGCAAATATCCCAGTAGATTCCAAGCAGGCATCTGAAATGGCAGAACAGGACAAAGAAACTCCAGGAACCAGGAGACTACAGAGAGCTCTAAATCTTCCTGCAATCAAAGCTAAAGGTCATGCCTCTCAGTCCAACTGGCAGAATTGTGAAGTTTCAGGATACCCATTGCCGGCGATCGTGGGGCAGCGGCAGATGTATACAAGCTCGGTGGAGTTTGGTACCTGTGAGCAAGCTGGAGTGGAGCCTTCTCTACCTGCTGAGCTTTGGAAACCAGATCTGGAGTGTTACTCGCTACCCTGCCACCGCCATGACACTGACTGGAATTCAGGACAGCATTTGGAGTCTGCAAATGACAGTGGTTACGGCACCAGTGACTCACAACTGTCCAAGCTTGACGCCTGTGCTCGTGTGAGGGGCAAATGTCCCCAGAGGCTCCCGTGTTCGAACATTTGCTCTCAGGAGCTATGCTAAGAGCTTGTGAACTCTTCCACAGCGGTCTCGAGAGCGGAAGTGAGCCACTGGGGTGGTTCCTGAAGGCAACATCAGCTTTTGGTTCTAGACCAGCCTCTCTACCTCCTGATTGGCTAGAGTATGAGGGGCTGCCTCAGCCATGAAGCTGCTCTGCTGCCTCCTCTCCGGGGTGGACAGAATTAGCTTCCAGAACCTTCCTCCTGGAAGCTGGAAGCTGGTTACAGTGTTAAATTTAATGAATACCACAGTGTATATCAATATTTTAAAAATGCAAGTGACCCAGCAATTCTCCTGCCAGAGATGATTCTGGAATTTTCCATAAGAGAATGTCAAGGCAGGTATCTGTGACAGTACTGTTGGCGCCATAAATGTCCCACCCCTCCATCGACAGAAACCACACTAAATAAACCATCTCATTTTACATATGTACATGCAGTGTGTGTGTGCATGTGTGTGTGTGCACGCCTGTGAATGCTGGGATTGACGTATAATGTCTCCCTCTTTCACGCTCTCTCTTCCTTATATATTGAGGCGAGGTCTCACTGAACCTGGAGTTCACTCCTGAGGCTAGTCTGGCTGGCCACCTTGCTTTCCCCCAGGGTGCGGTGGCCACCCCACCTAGCTTTCTGTGGACTCTAGGTATTTGAACTCTGGTCCCCATACTTCTAGGGCGAGCAGCTTACCTGCTGAGCCACCCTCCTTGTCCTCTTAAGACTTTTTGAAAGAAATCTAATCATTTCATTTGCCAGGGTAGAAACCCCAACGTTTCCGTAGGATGAACAATTTACACAGTATTGACAGGGTGATGATCACTGTGCTGGTTTGCTGGAGAATGAATGCCCTCTGTGGATTCAGTTGTCTGAACTTGTGGTCCCTAGTGGGAAGAGTTGTTCTGGTAGATTTGGGAGGGTTGGCCTTGCTGGGGGAAGTGTGTCACCGAAGACCAGCTTTGAGGTTTCAAAAGCCTGATGCACTCCCACCAAGCTCTCTCTGATCCCTGCTTGGACGTTAAGCTGTGAGCTCTCGGCTATTGCTCCAGTGTCCTTGCCTGCCTGCTGCCAATCTGCCCTGCTGTGCTGATGATGGACCCTTACCCCCTGGAACCATAAGCACAAATAAATCCTTCTTCTCTAAGGCACCTTGGTCCAGGTGTTTTATCACAGCAACAGAAAAGTAACAAATACGTGCGTCTTTTTTCATAAAAATGTAAAGCAATGTCTTCTAGAAGACAGACCCTCTCTTACCTGGCTCCGCTTTTGAGAAGATGTGATGGCGGAAGGGCTCGGTGTGTTTGCATGTGTGAAACAAGACCCCAGGCATGCTGTAGAAGATGCAATCAGGCGTGTTCAGGGTGGTGTGGTTTTAGCCAGGGTGGTGTACAAGGCAGGATCGCAGTCTCTGCGATGGAGAGCCACAGGGACCCCCTAACATCACTGATCTACAAAAGGATGCCCAACCCAAAGGATCACCAAATTCTTCAGTTACGAAGCCAATAAACCCTCCGTGTTGTTTAAGGCAGCCCGGGCTGCATCCGTCATACCTGACATTCACCCGACCGGCATACCTCCATCAATTCAGATGAGCAGAGTTGCACGCACCTTTGTTCCCCACAGCTCTAAGATGCCCAATTTATAAAATGCTTAATGATGTTTCCGAGATGGACCCTGCCTGACACCCTGGGTTGTATCTGATTGCCTGCTATATTTCTACCTCTAGAAATGAACTGTCAACTGAAGAAGTGTGTCCTTGAGGGACGCTCTCTCTGTTAGCATGAGAAAGATGCTTTGCTTTGACTCTTCATCATGGTACCTGTTTTATTTTGCCCTACCGTGGATGAAGTCTACGCCCTGCATGAGCCAGACAGGAGCCCTGCTACTTAGCTCGAGCCCCAGTCCAGTCATGCCACTCTTGAATAAATTTAGTTACAGCAGGCTGATTCACTGAACAAACCCAGATATATCTGTTAACTTGCAAGAAATGTCTCTTGATATGCCTCGACCTATTGTGACTAAATTTATTCAGGAGTGGGTTTGTTCGATGAATCATTAATTTGACAAATATGTGTTGAGGGCGCAGGATGAGCCCGTACCTCATCGGGCACTGGATCCGGACACAGTGGCCAGTGCTGCAGGCACGTTCTTGTCTTCAGTGAAGTTAGCGGCCATTGAGGGATATAAGCACTAAAACAACAAGCAATAGCCACACAGTTATAGATTCAGATAAGTGAGTGAAGAACAGTAGTGGGTCCATAGAGAGAATACAGAAGAGGTTTCTCATCTCTGTAAAAGGTTAAGACTCACCCAGGAGGATGACTCAAAGCTGGGAGCTGACGGACAAGTTGCTGTTAATGGGATGGAACAGTGACTCAGAATGTTCTAGGCAGGAGAAGCTCATGTGCAAAGGCCCTGGGGCACAGAAGAGCTTTGCTGATGACAGAGCCTGAAGCCATCAGTGTAGCCCATGGGTGATGACAGCCAGGACAGGGAGGAGGCTAGCGGACTAGACAGGGTTAGGTTTGGGGAACCTTGGAGTCTCTCTTAAAGAGTCCATAATCCATGTCGAGAGAAAGAGCAACATAGAAGGTGGTGCCCTGGAGCAATGCAGTGGCTTTTGTACAGAAAGGAGATAAAGAGGCTGAAGACAGAAGCCATCAATGGTTAGGGGTGTGGCAGCAATGTGGTGGGCTATGGGCTCAGATGGTGGCTGCAGGGAGAGAAAGTGGGGGACATTTGAGACATAAATTTTAAATGGATTCTATGAGACATAGGGGACAGTGTGTTTGTGTCTGTGTGTCTCTGTGTCTGGTGTGGTATCTGTGTGTGTGTGAGTGTGTGTGTGTATGTGTGTGTGTGTGTGTGAGTGTGAGTATGTGCATGTGTGTGTGTCTGGTGTGTCTCTGTATATCTCTGTGTCTGGTGTGGTGTGTGTGTGTGTGTGTGTGTGTGTGCATGTGTGTGTGTGGTGTGTCTGTGTGTGTCTGGTGTGGTGTCTGTGTGTTTGCGAGAGTGTGCGTTTCTATGTCTGTATGTGGTGTGAGTCTGTGTTTCTACGTTTGTGTGTGGTGTGGGTGAGTGTTTTTGTGTATCTGTATGTCTGATGTGTCTCTGTGTGTGTGTGTCTGTGTGTGTGAGTGTGTCTGATGTGGTCTCTGTGTGAGTGTGTCTGTGTGTGATGTGTCTGTTTCTATGTTTGTGTGTGGGGTGGGTGACAGTCTTTGTGTGTCTGTATGTCTGATATGTCTGTGTGTGTGTGTGTCTGTGTGTCTGGTGTGTGTCTGTGTATGTATATGTCTGGTGTGGTGTCTGTGTGTCTGTATGTTTCTGTGCATGTGTAGACAGAGGGAATTTCCTGGAGGACTGTAAAGCTACTGACTGGTGGGAGGAGCCATGGGTTCTTAGAATTCACGCTGGGACACAGTATTTCAGTGCGAGACTCCAGCTTCCCATCTCTGCTGACTGTACCATGCCTTCACCAAGGTGTGTTTCTAAAACCCTGTCTGATGGGGCTGGAGAGACGGCTCAGAGGTTCCGAGCACCGACCAGGCACCTACTAACCATATGTAACTCCAGTTCAGGGGAATCTGGTGCCCTCTTCTGGCCTCCCCAGGCATTGCATGCTTATGGTACACATACATACATGCAGGCAAAACACCCGAACACATAAAATAAAAAGACCTTAAACAACGACAACAACACCCGTCTGAAGTCAAGGGAGTGTGGGAAACCACTCCCCAGCCTTCTCTTAGAGGAACAGATGAGAAAGGATGGGGTGCAGAGGGGTCCCCATCACTGGTCCCTATTCATTCACACTACCGCTGAAACATCCCTTTTGCCGAGCGGCTCCAGCCATCACAGGGAAGGGTTGTGGCCCAGATAAAGTGATCAAGACCAGACAGTCTCTCTGCCCTAGGGACAGCCTAGAGTTCTCATTTCAAATAATAATAATAATAGAAATCTCTTTAAGATCTTCACTCTCGGGCTGGAGAGATGGCTCGGTGGTTAAGAGCACCGACTGTTCTTCCAGAGGTAATGAGTTCAAATCCCAGCAACCACATGGTGGCTCAGAACCATCTGTAATGAGATCTGATGCCCTCTTCTGGTGCGTCTGAAGACAACTACAGTGTACTTATAGAAAATCAATCAATCAATCAATCAATCAATCAATCAATCAATCAATCAATCTTTGGGCCAGAGCAAGGGGGGCTGGATCGAGAAGGAAAAAAAACCTTCACTCTCTGCCATGTGTGCACCTGAGGTATCTGGACTCTTACTCCATTCATGAACTTGAACAAGGCATCGTAGCAGCTGTTTACACACCAACACTTTGGGAAGAAAGGAGGGAAACACAGTCACAATTCCACAGCCTAAATATGACGGCAGGTGTTTCAGGATTTCAGTTTGCCCGTGACCTCGTGACCTCGTTATATTAATTTCCCGCCACACGTTTCCACTTAGTCCTCTCAGTGTTCCGGGCGTTGCTCAAAGTTCCAGAGACACAGACCTCAACCAAGCAGATGAGAGCCAACAAACATGAAGGACTCACACACAGTTAGAGGAGAATAGGACATTTTCAGTCCTTTGGAAAATACCTTAGTGGTATTTACAGGTATTTACAGGTAATTCCCATTGAATGCTCACACAACACGCTGGTGTGTTGTGGATATTATTTATTAAAATACCCATCAATTGGGACCACAGTCTCTAGCAACTAGAAAGAAAACCATCATGTGTCCCTGTACAGCTCCAGGCATTGACCTATCCGGGGTGGTGAGGGAATGAAGCAAGGACGGACACACGGACACAGAAAGGCTGAGATTGAGTGATCGATCTGGGCTCTCAGATGGAGAAGCCACAGCGCCCCAGGGGCTCAGTGTGTTTATTATATACAGCTGAACAGAGAGAGGTGGGGTCACTACATACAGATAAACAGAGAGGTGGGGTTGTTACACACAGATAAATACGGCAGGAGTGTCATTACACACAGATAAATACGGCAGCCGGGTTGTATGAAGATGAAGAAGGAGGCAGGATTAGTTAATCTAGGTAGGAGTCATCTCTGTAGGGGAGCAGACTTCAGACAGTAAACATGGGAGGAAGGGAAACCTAGGGTGGGCATTTTCTGCACAGTGTCAACTGTCACACTTGGATGGCAGGAAGACTTTGCTAATCCCATGAGTCTGAGGCACCGGGTTCTTGCCGCAGCTGTGCCCAAGTCAACAGCGCATATTCACTCAAGACTTTATCTGCTCAGGGAGTTCTCTAGTCCACACGAGGCACAACTTCCCCACTGTATCCCTAGCTGTTAGCACAGTGACTCCCAGACAGAAGCAAATGTTCATTTATTATGCGGAGATAGCTCTTTGTCTCTGGTTCGGGCAACAGCAATAACATAGCAACTTGTATCTATGTGTCTGGAGACACCTGCTGAGTTATTTCCCAAACTCTCCCATCAAAAGTCTCCCAGCAGCAGTAGGAAAAGACACTTGGGGGGACCGAGGGCTATAAATGATGGCTAGAAAATACACATGTGGTTTTTTGGTTTTTTGGTTTTTGTTTTTGTTTTTCGAGACAGGGTTTCTCTGTGTAGCCCTGGCTGTCCTGGAACTCACTCTGTAGACCAGGCTGGCCTGGAACTCAGAAATCTACCTGCCTCTGCCTTCTAAGTGCTGGGATTAAAGGTGTGCGCCACCACTGCCCGGCCACACGTGTTTTAATATTGTTAACATGACAAAATATTTTTAGGGTGTTGAGTCTTTTTTGTTTGCTTTTAGTTCCTTCTCCACAGCAAGTTTTAGAGATGTCATACCCCAACAATCTGTGGGCCAAAGCATACTCCTCTCGAAAGGGTTATTACTGTATATTAATTTTCTATGGTAATTTTCCCAATGTATTATAGGGTACTTTGAGGGGGAACAGAATGCAGGGCCTTGAACATGCTTGACTTGTAGCTCCACCACCAAGCTCTTCCCAGAATCCCCGATAGGTATTTATAAGGACACTAGTTTCACAAAAACTTCCTCTAGCCGGGCAGTGGTGGCGCACGCCTTTAATCCCAGCACTTGGGAGGCAGAGGCAGGCGGATTTCTGAGTTCGAGGCCAGCCTGGTCTACAGAGTGAGTTCCAGGACAGCCAGGGCTACACAGAGAAACCCTGTCTCGAAAGAAAACAAAAAACAGAACAAAAAAAAAAACTTCCTCTAGCTCAGTAGTTCTCAACTGTGGGTCGTGACCTTTATGGTGGTTGAACAACTTTTTCATAGAGGTCACCTAAAACTATCAGAAAACACAGATCTTTACACTACGATTTGTGATGGTTTATATATGTTTGGCCCAAGGAGTAGCCTTGTTGGAGTAGGTGTGTCACTGTGGGCATGGGCTTTGATACCCTAGCCCTAGCTGCCTGGAAGTCAGTATTCTCTCCTGGCAGCCTTCAGATGAAGATGTAGAACTCTCAGCTCCTCCTGCACCATGTCTGCCTGGATGCTGCCATGCTTCCCGCCTTGATGGTAATGGACTGACCCTCTGAACCTGTAAGCCAGCCCCAATTAAATGTCCTTATAAGAGTTGTCTTGGTCATGGTGTCTATTCACAGCAGTAAAACCCTAAGACACGACTGATAACAGTAGCAAAATTACAGTTGTGAAGTAGCAATGAAAATAATTTTATGGTGGGGGTCCTACCTTAAAGGGTCTTGGCATTGGGAAGGTTGAGAACCACTGCTTTAGGTAGACCCTGTAGCTGTTTTTGCTACTTGGTCGGTTCTTTTTCTAACTTTCCCCACCTCTTTTCTTCCACCCTTTCAACCCCCTAACACTAGATATCAGAGAAAAAAGGATAGAGGGGAAAGGAAAGAGATCCCTGAATACAGTCAGGGGTTGGGAGGGGGTGATGTCATCACTAGACTACTTCCTGCTGATTAGGGGCCTCGAGTTCCTTGGGGCAAGTTTGATTTTCACCATCAGGATATCTAATTTCTTCTTCTTGTTTTGTCTTTATGAATGACTACTTAACTAACCACTAACAACAGCAACCAACAACCCACCAAGCCTCTCCAGGCCCTAGCATTTATATACCCTCTGAAAAGTCCCCAAATGTCACACAATCACAGAAATTATCTGCAGCTGGCAAAACCACACCTCTGCTAGAGCATGAGGCAAATCATAGTCAGTTGCTGTGGACAGCCTGAAGCAACCCCATATCCCATATCTGGGATCAAAACAAAAACATATTCTTATAACATTTCTGTGTTTTTTTTTTTTTTTTTAAAGAAACCAAACCTCCAAAATTGTCACTATAGACTTCATCTCCTCAAGTTTCCTGACCCTCCCAAATCTTGTCACCAGCTGGGGACCAAATCTCAACCCACAGCCCTTTGCAAAGTGTGGTGGTTTGAATGAGAATGGACCCCATAAGCTCATACATTTAAATGCTTGGTCCCCCACTGGTGGAACTGTTTGGAAAGGATTAGGAGGTGTGGCCTCAATGGAGGGAATGCATCATTGGAGGACAGGCTTTGGTGCTTCCCAGTTAGCTCTCTCTCTTCCTCCAACTTTTATATCAGATGTAAACTCTCAGTTACTGCTTCATCACCATGTCTGCCTGCCTGTTGCTATGTTTCCCCCCATGATGGCCACCCTCTGAAACTCTAAACAAGCCCCAAATTAAATGCTTTTCTTAGTTGCTTTGACCATTGTGTTCCTTTACAGCAATAGAAAAGTAACTAAGACAGAAGCACACTTTATATCCCAAACTATAAAACCTGGTATTGTCACAAGTTAAATCTGCCTTCTCTAAACATGCTGATGTCCTAATAAACAAAAACCAGAGACAGGGACCTATCTGATGATGGGCAGATGACCAAGACAAGGCCACTAGGGTGGGCACACTGTCAGTGTGATGGAGGATGAAACATTTGTGAGGACTACCAGCAATCCCTCAGAGTCTGAGAGAGAGTTTTCCTCTTTTACAGACCTCAGAAGAAACTAACCCTGCCTATACTTTGGTCTTGGACCTCTGGCTTCCAAAACCATAAGACAAAATTTCCTCATTCTGGGACTTGGAAAGCAACTCAATGCTAATAGCTCTTGCTTACCAGGTGCAAGGCTCTGGATTCCTTGCTCAGCACCATGAAGCAAACAAGCCATTCAGTTTGTGGTACTTTGCTCTGGCTGTCCCAACAAACAAAAGGTTGTTTTATAGGTGGGGTGTGGCCTGAATAGTTGTCCTGTCCCAGTTCCCACGTTGAAATTCTAACATCCAGGGTTATGATTGGAAGACCAGGTTTGAGAAATGACTGTAAAAATGGTGCTGCTGTCCTGGGTGAAAATACTCCACTTATGAGGTCTCCAGAGAGCTCTCTCTCCCCCTTCTTATATATAAGAACTCAAGAAGCCCGCAGTGTACAACTGGGAATATTCCCTTCACTAGAAGCCAGCCGTGCTGGTGGTTTGGTCTCAGACTCCTGGCCTCTGGAACTGTGAGAAACATTCCTGTGGTTTATAAACTCACCTTGTCTGTGAGAATCTGTTATAGCAGCTGAGCTGACTAGGAATCCTCTCCTCCGCCTAAGCAACACGACCCTTGCACAGATCTTCACAGGGTCATCGTCATGCTGTCATAGATAGATATGCCAGAGCCACACAGAGAGTTGGACTGCAGAGCCTCGCTGCTTCTCAGCAACCGGGGCCAACGCCTCCTCCACTTCCTCACACAGGATCTGACTGCTTGGTGGTTGGCCTGTGTTAAGTTCATCCAGCCTACATTACAATCCTGCGACTGTGTATCTTGCAAAAGATTTCCTAATGTACACCCAGGAGATGGTCCCGGGGCATCCCCGTGGGGTTATCTTGATTACATTAACTTATATGAGAAGACTCCTCTCCCTCTCCCTCTCCCTCTCCCTCTCCCTCTCCCTCTCCCTCTCCCTCTCCCTCTCCTTCCCCCTCCCCTTCCCCTCCCCCTCCTACCCTCCCCCCCTGTAGACCAAACTGGCTTCAAACTCACAGAGATCCACCTCCTTCTGCCTCCCCAGTGCTGGGATTAAAAGCAAATGCCACCAGGCCTGGTGGCTGGGGCTATTGCCTGGGCAGAGGTTCCTGAACTGTATAAAAATAAGACAGTGAGCTAGGCCCTTGCTCCTATTTGTCCCTCTCTGCTTCTTGACTGCAGATGAAGGGGGCCATCTCCTGCCACTGTTGGACTGTGACTCCAGTCTGGAACGGTAAGCCAGGATGAAATCCTTTTTCCTTAAGTCGCTTTTGTCAAAGTATCTCATCACAGCGACAGGAAGAAAATTACCAAGGGTCTTGGCATCCCCAAGATTCTTCAGGTCCTTCACGGTGGCAATGGCAGGCATCTCATCCTCACAGACTGGGTCCATCTCTCTTCTCTGGTAGGAAAATTTCTCCTTACACGTTGCTGGCCACATTAGGTCACATGAAACCCTGGGCTGATACCCGGCAGCAATGACCTGAGCAGACGCACAGGAGCTATTCAGGCGCTGGTTCTCTGAGCAGGAGAAGGCATGGCCTCCCCAGGAGCTGCAACATGTCCTTGGGTTGAAATGCACAGTGATCAGAGAGGACCCAGACGACTACAGTGTGCATTGTCTCCGGCTCTCTCTGAGCCACTGCCTAAAAGACACACTGGCTTTCATGGTTGAAAAATGAGCCAAGTTCTTTCTGACCTTGTGGACAGAGCTGGAGGAAGGCTGCAGAGGAGGGAAGCTCTTGAGCGAGGGAGGTGCTGATGAACAGGGCTGCCTTGGTCCACAGCGTTTTAAAGGTCCACGCGTGCTCCAGGCATCCGGCTCTGATGAGTGAAGCAGTGTCTGGCTGTGCCCGAGATCCATTGCGGAGGCAAGAGAAAGACGGGAGATTTAATCAAGAGACATGTGATGTTCAATTGAGCCCCAAATTGCTTCTTTGGACATAGCATGAAATAAAATGCAGAAAGGAACAGGCTTTCCTGCAGGCAGGTGAGTCACCTAGAGTGAGCAGGTGGAGGGTCTGGAACCCTCCGGAAGGAAGCCGAACCGGCAAGGCCCAGGAAGTTGGTGGCCAGGAATGGGCGGGGTGAGAGACAGCCCTGCAGCTTTCAGCCTTCCCTTGTCTGCCTCTTCAGTTTTCCATCTCCTCCGGTCTAACAGCTTTGTGTGGCTGGAGAAGTTTTGCTCTTTTCTTTGCAGGTGTGTTGAGTCCCTTGGGTGTCCGGCAGATACGGGCTAAAGGGAAGCCAGGGAAGGGAAGTACCTGCTGGCCCGGGGAACTTGTTGATTTTGATGATTCTCAGGTAACAGTAATGGCTTATTGAAATATAACTTATATAGTCAGTTTATAATATGTGTATACATATACATACATATGGTTCTTTGTTTTAAGATGGTGGAATCTTGCTATGTTGCCTAACCTCAGACTCCTGGGCTTAATAGATTCTCCTGCCTCAGCCTCCTCTATGCTGGGACTCTACGTACATGTTACTCCCAGCCCTGAGGAATTCTGATCAATGTTATCAGCTTTTTGACCAGCACTATTAGAAGAGGAAAATTTGTACCTCATCAAAGTGTGCCTGAAAGTTCATTGCTCTCTGCAATGGACAGTGTGCCCCAAACCCTCCTCCCTGGCAAACCTAACTTCATTTTGACATTGATACTCACTTCGGTTCTTTTGCTGTTGTTTTAATTTTTTATGTGAATGGGTATTTGGCCTGCATGAATGTCATATGAACCATATCTAGTGCCTGTGGAGACAAGAAGAGGGTGCCTGATCCCCTGGAATCAGAGTTACAGATGGTCGTGAGCCACCATGTGGGTGCTGGGAATCAAACCCAGGTTCTCGGGATGAGCACCCTGTGCTCTTAACCACTGAGCCATCTCTCTCATCCCTTCCAGCAGGTCTCATAAATGGAGCCATGTAGCACATGACCTTTTGTGTCTGGCATCTTCCTTCCCAAAGAATGCTTTTGAGATTCATACTATTTTTAAAATTATTTTATTTTATTTTATTTTATTTTATTTTATTTTATTTTATTTTATGTGTATTGGTGTTTCTCCTACATGTGTCAGTTGTGAGCTGTCATGGTGGAACTGGGGACTGAACCTGAGTCCTCTGGGAGAGCAGCCAGTGCTCTAACCACTAAGCTACCTCTCCAGCCCTTCATACTGTTTTTTGTTTTTGTTTTTTTGTTTTTTGCTTTTTTGGTTTTTAGCTACTTGTTTCTTTTGGCCAGTAAGCTGGAGTAGAACACTCAAATTTACCATTGTCACCATTTTTTAAGTACACAACTCAGTGACACTAATATTCTCATCACTGTGTAAATAGCACCACCATCCCTCTCTGGAGATCTAGCTATCCAACCCCAAACTCTGCTCCCATTAACTTCTGCTGCCCCCATCACCCTGGGTCTTGGCCTCTCCTCAGTAAGTCTTAAGTACTTAGTAGGTAGACATGCTGCTTGTTGCCCATAAAGTCCTAGGGATATTGTCATGATAGCCAGACTGGGGTAACTCCAGAGGGCTGCTGTCATCTCTCACCTCTCTCTATCACAAACCCAAAGTGTGGCTCTACCAATGAGAAGGTGCTTAAAAAGTATGGCCTTTGCATGGATGGATGGAGGGATGGACAGATGCATGGATGGATGGACAGACAGGTGGATGGACGGACAGACAGACATATGGATGGATGGACGGAAGGACTATTGGATGGATGGATGATGGATGGATGGACAGATGGATAGATGGATGGATGGACAGGTAGATGGACAGACAAACAGAAGGACAGGTGGATGGACAAATGGATAAATGGACAGATGGATGGATGGATGGGTGGGTGGATGGATGGACAGACGGATGGACAAACCAGGACCTCCTAGCATAAATACAGGGATCAACATTACACAGAGCTCATATCTCACTGTTTAGGATATAGGTTGTTTAGATACAATAACCTCCACTGACAATTCGAATGAGAAAACCCTGCACTGCTCCACAAGAAAGTCTCCCAAGGGCACAGAGCACCCCAGTACCACGGTGCTGAATTGGTTTTATGTGAGCAAACCATGGGGCAGGAACGGCTTTATTCTGTCCAGGGTCAGCGTGTTCCTGAAGAGGCCTGTGTCCTGGTAGGAGAAAGCATGACACGCAGACAGAGGGAGGTGACTTTTATCAGGGAACTCTTCAGAGGATGTGTGGGTACAGTCACACCTGTTCAGGGCGGACAGTCCCTATGCTGGCAACTGTGGGACTGGATGCTGCCAGAGGCCTAGAGAGTTGAGGGAGGAACTCGAAGTAATTGTAGACTGTGTTGAGTGACAGGTGCCATGGCCGATGTAGTCCTGAGGTCTGGTGGGGAGTGTAGCCGTCCAGCGGCTGAGGATGGACTGGGTCTACCTGAAAGGGAGGCTGGAAATGAAAAAGGGACAGGGTTCGAGAGAAGAATGAAGCCAAGACAAACGTTTCTGATCAAGGCTCAAACTTTATTATTCCGTACTGCTTATTAAGGGAAAGATCAAAGACCCCATCCTTTGTTTCAGCAAGCTCAGAGGTTGGTCGGTCGGTCAACTCCTCCTGGTTCCTGTAGAAAATGCAAATGCAGTGAGGCCAGACTGGCTCCAACCAGGTTATTTGCCCTACTCAAGGCTGGGGGAAGGGCACAATTCACCCTTTTTTCTTCTTTCTTTCTTTCTTTCTTTCTTTCTTTCTTTCTTTCTTTCTTTCTTTCTTTCTTTCTTTCTTTCTTTCATTAAAGATGAGTTGGACGGGGGCACAAGATTTACTTGTTTTCCATAATCTCATCTAGAGTAAAGAGTGGCTAGGCAACCATGCCTGTCTTAGGTGGGTGTCTTTTATTGCTTCTTCTTACCCGTCATAGAGAACAAACATAGCTTTTGATGTATGCCTCATGTCTTAGGTTGATAGAAGCTCAAGATCACTTCTTACCTGTCCCTGGCTACCGGCCTTCAAAAGCACATTCTTTCCCATTCAGACAAAAGCCACAAAGGACGTATGCGCTCAATGCATTTCTTCATAGCAATGAATAACTGCATGGTGTATAGCTGAGCTTGCTGAAAACCATCCTTTGTGAAGGCGACCAATCTGCTTAAGATAAAAACAACAAGATTAACATTGCCTGCAGGAATGTCCCAGGTATTCAATTCAGCTGCTAATTGGCAAGGATCAGACTCAAAGCCTGGCCACCAGGTGAAGGGGGTTGGCTTTGAGAATAGATAGAAATTACTCTCCAGGAAGGGTGGAGACTACACTCCACTTAGCTCAGCAATGGGGGGTGTTGAGCCGTCTTCATCATTAGAAGGCTCAGGGTCCATGTCTATTTGATGAACCAATCTTTCAGGCAACCATCGGGCTCCAGTTCTTTTTGTGAAAAAGCACAGACAGAACCTCGCCCCCATATTAAAACAGGGTCGGGACCATTCCAAGTATTAGTTAGGAGGTCTCGTCATTTAACCATGGCATAAGAGCTGGAAGTAACTGGATGGCAGTGGCGATCCACTGCAGACTGACCTTTATCATCAGTTTGCAAAAAATTTAAAACAAATAAGACAAAAGCAAGGTGTGCTTTTGGTGACCTTGGAGGGTATAACTCCCCCTTGTTGTTTTTAAAAGCCAATTTTTTAGAGTGCGGTGTGCACGTTTAACAATTCCTTGTCCCGTTGGGTTAATAAGGAATCCCAGTAATATGGGTAAATTGTCTACAAAATTGAAATTAATTGTCTACAAAACATCTCAAATGCTTGACTGTAATATCAGTTCCATTATCTGTTTTAATCTGATATGGAACACCAAGCATAGAAAAACAATGCAGGCAATGACTAATTATGTTTTTAGTTGCTTCTCCTGTTAAAGCATTTGCAACTAAAAAGCCTGAAAAAATGTCAAGTCACATGTACATACTTTAATTTTCCAAAATAAAAAATATGAGTACCATCCATTTGTAATAATTGATTAGCTATAAGTCCTTGAGGATTAACACCATTATGTGGTACAGGCAGAAACTGAGGACATTGAGAACAAGTCTTTACAATTTGACGTGCATATTTTCTAGAAATACCAAATTGTTGTCTCAAACTATTACTATTTGGATGATATAAACAATGAGATTGGTTGGCTAATTGTTCCTGTGTAAGGCCTATATAATCTGCCTGGTATACAAATCTGCTGTGGCATTGCCCTAAGAAGCCCGTCCAGATGACAACAAAGCCCATGACAAGTCACATCAATCCAGGCCTTACCCTCAGTGTGTGGTCTTCAAAGCTTTTCAGTAACTTCTCTGGGGGAAACCAGAAATACTCGGTCCTACATCATCTTGTAGGGGGACACATAACTGTGCAGCCAAAAAGGGAGCTGGAATGCCAAGAGCCTGGCATGGTAAGCCCAGGGTCTCCCTGTGGCAGTGACATATGAAGCCGACATACTTTCCTGTCCAAGATGGGGTGATCCCACACTAATGACCATAGACTCATCCTGCAGGAGGGTCCTCAACAGGAATAAGGACATAAACCATTACCTCTGTCCCCTATTACTTGAGAAGGAAGATTTGCTGACCCCATTCCGGTGGTCCCAGCCAATGTGCTATTCATGACCTTAGGAGAGGTCCCTAGAGTCTCTCTTGTAACACCAGTATTGGACCCTCCTTCTTCCCTCCCTCCCTTCCTTTCTTCTGTCCTTTGTTTCTTTTTCTTTAACTGTTTAAATGTTGAGGCCCCTTTTTAAGTCTGTGGAATTTTTTTCCACATGGATATGGGTGGGAATCTGATTTTCCTACTATAGTAGCTGAAGTCTAAGGACTTTCAGTAAACCCATTCCCAGCTTCCCTTGCAGCTAGGCTCTATGACCGCCTTCTAGCTAATGGTATGGAGCCTCTTACAGACCTGGCCAGTGAAACTCTTCGTGTGTGACCCCTTCTCCTTTTCCACTTTCTTCTCCAGTTTCTGGGTCTTGAAGCCTCCGAGGCTGTATATGGAAGACAAGGAAGTCTTTACAGCATGGAGTGAATTAACCACCCCAACACCCTCTTTGTTGGACATTCTGTGAGGCTCTGGGCCAGGATCAATTTCTATAGCTTACAACGACGAATCCAGACGTACACGCCATCCATAAAAAAGATTGGCCTATAAAGAATTTACTTTATGGGTAAATTGAATTGTTAGACCAGACTATGGTGATCACTGTGGCTGGCCATCATTCACGTGGCACATGTGGGGACTGTTAAAACCGCACCGTGGGCTGTTAGCTCTGACTTGTGGCCCAGAATTAATTCTGACTTTGAGAAGCCTGTCTGTGAGGATAATAGGTCATATATCAATACTTTAGACTGCTTTCCTAGAGCTGGAACAGCAAGGGGAAACCAGCGAGAAGGAGAAACATAACAACATCTCAAGCAAGCAGGTCTGCAGCTCCCGAGCAGCTGAGGATCCATAAGTGTTTTGTTAGTTTAAAACTCATTTTGCCCACATGATAAACTCATGGTGGAAGGCGTCCTTGTTAATAATCCTGGTTAACATGGCTTGAACTCAGGGTCATGCCAGCCCCAGGGTTTGAGCCTGTCAACCCTTAGTCACAGCTCCAGAGAGAATTTAAAGCTGGAAGAGCCAGGGTTGGTGACACACACCTGTGATCCCAGTCCTTTGGAAGTTGAGGCGGGAAGATGGAGGCCATCCTTAGCTGCAGAGGATGTATGAGGCCAGCCAGGGCTACCCCAGACCTGGCGTCAAACACACAACAAACCAAAGAACTCAAGAGAAATGGCAGTTCTCTCTGCCCTTGATGTACGTTCAGACTAGAAACGGCTGAGGATAGAAAGTGAAGACTGGTCATTCTTAGCCAGGCTCTTGAGACAATTGGCCCGAGGTATTTAACTCACCCTCAAACCTTAACAATATCTTTCCTTGGTAGGCCATTCCTGGCTAAGAATCCGATTGTGGGAGATCCTTTGCAAGGCTGGACGCTCTCTGGTTCACTCTCTGATCTGGCTGCAGTCAGTGAGAATAACCACAGTTATCTGTCCCTCCCAGGGTATCAGAGCAAGCTTTGCAAATTGCCCTGCTTATTGAGTTGAGCTGACCAAATATGCAGATAGGAAGTCAGCTCAAAGGCTAATCACTTCCCAACTTAGAGGCTGAAGGAGTAAAGTGAGCATTGGGGTGGGGAACTCAATTAGATTGCAAGGAAGAAAGGTAACAAATTGTTGCCATCATGAAGCAGACCGGAAGGAATGCTCACTCTCGGGGGCTGACTGGATGCGCACAATGGCCAAGACTTATCTTGAGGATAACACCTTTATTGAAGATCTGGAAGCCAGAGGAGAGACGTTGTCTGTACTGGGGCGTTTCATAGACTTGTCACAACCCTAGCCCAGAGCAGTTGGCCAGGGTCACCCCATGTGGATCTTGGGTGGGGTTGTCTTTGCTGGCTGCTCTCTTGCCAAGGCACGCACGCCCTTTTCTGTCCACAGTTGCTACTCTTTAGAAACGCTCAAGTTTCTCAAGACACACGGCTCCCAGGGAAGAATCCAGAACTGCTGCTGCCAATCGATCTGCACTGGGAAGTATCTTGCCACACCATTTATGCCTGGCTCCAGGGAGGAGGAGCTAAGCAAATATCTTACGAAGCAGGCCTCCGGAGTCAGGCTATAGCGATGGAGCGCCCGAGCTTCACCATTTACAGTCCCACCATCTCTGCCTCAGTTTTCCTCCACCAGGATGTCTGTCATTCAAGAGGTGGCTGTTAACTATTGGAAGCCTTGATGTATGTGATGCTCACAGAGAAGGCTGAATTTTGAGCGTGAAGTGTGACGTCACGACCACAGTGCCCTCTGCGTGTGAGAGCAGGGTTTCATTAAGGATGCAAATAGCCAGCAGCCACCAATGTATTGCCAACATGTAACTTACTTCTCTCTGTGCCCAGAGAACCTCCTTGGCAGCTCCAGCCCTTCCCCCTGACAGATCCTCCAGCGGTTAAATCCACCCACACAATATTTCAGAGGCTGGGATGTTCCTCCCTTTACGACCTTAATACTTAATGATAACATGGCACATCAGATTGGGCGATAGTGGTGGCATCTGGTGCCTTTTGTCATTATCAGCAATTTCCTGGAGTGTAGAGACAGGGCCATGTGTGGTCACTTCAGTACCATGCGGAAGCATGGGTGCTGTACAGGACTGTCCTGAGGCGAGCTGCTGCCACCTTTAAGAGCTCAGCTGGGTCAAGTGCTAGCCAAGGTCATCACAGCTGATCTTGGTGACAGCCTGCCTCTCTCTTGGGAGGCGTGGGGTAGATCATGAGACCTTTACCTGCATATCCAGCCCCTCCTTCCAACCAGAAGTATGAGATCCTGCCCTGATTGTGCCTGACCTCAGAGTCTCTGAAGAGGGCTAGGCGGAGGTTCTCAACCTGTGGGTGGAGACCTCTGGGTCGTAGGACAATATTTACCTTATGATCCCTATCGGCAAGATTACAGTGAGGAAGCCTCGACCGTATGATTTTATGATTAGGGGTCAGGACCACATGAGGAGCTGTACGGAAGAGCTGCAGCATTAGGAAAGCTGAGAACCGCGGGGCTAGAGGAAGGATTTGTCTTAGAGTTCTATTCCTGCACAAACATCACGACCAAGATGCAAGTTGGGGAGGAAAGGGTTTATTCAGCTTACACTTCCATGCTGCTGTTCATCACCAAAGGAAGTCAGGACTGGAACTCAAGCAGGTCAGGAAGCAGGAGCTGATGCAGAGGCCATGGAGGGATGTTTCTTACTGGCTTGCTTCTCCTGGCTTGCTCAGCCTGCTCTCCTATAGAACCCAAGACTAGCAGCCCAGGGATGGCACCACCCACAAGGGGCCCTCCCCCCTTGATCACCAATTGAGAAAATGCCTTACCGCTGGATCTCATGGAGGCATTTCCTCAAGGGAGGCTCCTTTCTCTGTGATAACTCCAGCTTGTGTCAAGTGGACACACAAAACCAGCCAGTACAGAGCTCCTTCTACTCAGCCATAGGGGAGTCATCTCCAGTGCTGGGTACAGACCGTGTACTTCGTGGCTGCTTTAAGGCCACCCTTACCCACTGCTCTGTAAGGAAGCTCCATAAACTCACTGGGAAGGGTGAGCTTTGGTAGACTCATACCTTCGTTTGTTGCTGGGGCCGAGGAGGAGGGATAAATGATGCTTATATCTCTATATAAAGATGTTTATATATATATTATATATATATGTAAATGCTTATATATAGATAGATATAAACTGATGCTTATGTCTTATATATAAAGACTTTTAGCAATGACGGGAATTACAAGAGGAGGGAACGTTCTAACCCAGTTGCAAGAAGCACCACCCCCCCCATCACTTCCTCCTAAAGGGAGCTTAGCAGCTACGCTGGTCCAGTGGGGCCTCCTGCTCGAGGTCTTGGCCTCACAGCAGTAGAATGCCTTGTTGAGAGAGTCTAAGCTCCTGAGGAGCCATGCTCACTCACTCACTTCAGACTCCTCTCTAGATCTAAACTCATTTCCAGGAAGCTCAAGAAGCTGCCCCTCGATATAAAGTCCACTAAACTGTCACGATTCAGCTGTAATTGGGGCTGGCAAGGGGGCAGCTGGGCCTGTTAATAAGAACACCTCTTCGATTTCATTAAGCGCTCCCTGTAAGCCATGGTTGTCCCTCGGACCAGATGTCTCTTCAACTTAGCTCTGAGTAGCTTCTGCTTTATAAATACACTTCATACAAACTGCTTCATTAATGAATGTACACTCTGAATAACTCCTGTCCTGCTGACACGCATAATACCACGGCTATCTGGGCTCTGAGTAAAGCCATGGTACTAGACGTTGTCTTCTCGGGGAGAGACCCACCTGGGAAAGGAGCTCCCTAAAGCAGCGGTGGTAGGCAGAAAGATGCCAGCCTCTCTTCTAAAGACGTTCTCATTCTTGTCTCTGGGACCAAAGGGATTTTGCACATGTACTGAAGCCAGAGATCTTGGGGGGGGGGGGTAACATGGGACCAGTGGGGTGGCCTTAATGAAATCTCAAGAGAAAAAGAAGCAGGGGCTGGATGTGAGCTGAATGGGTGTGGGAGGGAAGAGGGAGTCGAAGTTGCTATGCTTTGAAGATGAAGAGGCCATAGGCCATAGGGAGCTCATGCAGAGGGCGCTTGCTTTGTATAGCAGCCCTGGTTTTGAGCTTTTTCAGAACACATGCATTTCTCACAGGGATGGCAGGGGAGACATCTGAGCAGCTGAGGTCACTCCAGGGCCTGCCAGCTACCACACCCCTGCAAAGAAGTTTCCCCACTGGGTCAAATTTTACCCAGCAATCCTTGCCTGCCATCTCGCTCTTGTTGAGGGGAGCTCTCATTTCCTAACAGCTTTACACTTTAAAATGCCTCTGCCTGACTAGTCACCCCCAGTCCTTCATGTTGGCTTCTTGCCCCACACTGAGAGTCCAGGTCCATGGGAACCTCCTCTGACTCCTGGGCTACAGCGGTTTCCAAACATGGAAGGTAAGGTAGTATCCGTAGCTCATTCTGGGCAGGGGCACAAGCCCACCCCAGCCAGAGCAGGGTGGCTTTGCGAGTATCTTGAAGCTCCACTGAGCCATCTCTGAAGAAGCAACATTGTCATGTCTGGGAAGTTGGCTGGGAGAGATCTCCCAGCCTCCGGCCCAGCTGACAGCATCAGAACTTGAGGTCTAACAAGGTCCCTGGGGAATTCTTCTCGGCACTTCAAACTTGGACATGTGCGGCCTTAGACTCTGGCTCAATTTAGCGTGCTTCAGAAGCGCCTGGAGAGCTTGTTAATGAACACTGGCTGGGGTCCATCCTCAGAATGTCGACTCACCTGTTGTGGATGGAGTCCAAGAATTTGTATTTCTAACAAGTCCCCAGGTGACCCTGGTGCAGGTCCCAGGAGGCTCTACAGTAACAAGGGCTGCCTTAGACTAGGTCTCTGACCCAAGATGGAGTCACCGGAAGTTCTAGAATGTCTGAACCCCGGGGACTTGCTTGCTCCTGCCTTTGGATGCTGGAATCTACCCATTTTCTCTAACTGATTTTTGATAGGTTCATTCAAGTATCACATACGTCTTCGTTTTTATAAAAAGAAACAGGTGTTGGCTGGTAGCTTCATGGGGAATTGTTTGGCCTTGAGAGGGAAATCAGCGTTCGATTTTTTTACCAGGAAAGATTGACTGAGATCAGGAAACTGCTTTAGAGACTCCGCCCCCCGCCATGCTCACGTGAAGGTGAAAAGTTTCAAATGACTGACTTTGGGATTTTTTTCCCATCATGCCTTGGTCATATCCATATTTATTTGTACAACCCCCAACTAAAGTGCATATCGGGATAATAAAATCTCCTCCCTTCCCCATTTTATTAACTGTAAAAACATTGTATTAACTGTAAAAACTGTAAAAAATTCTGAAAGAGGGGAGACAATTTAAGAGATTAAAATTTCATTCCATTCTAACCCTAAAATTATTTATATATCTTCCTGTGTTCTGAGACACACACACACACACACACACACACACACACACACACACACACACACACACACACTGGGGGGCGGGAGGTCTGCATGTGTAAGCTTTGAAGTGGAATTCATTTGTATCCTGTGTCTTCAGCTTTTGATCATAAACACGTTGCCAGTTCTCACTCCAACGTCACTGCCCTGAGGCTAGTGACGTGTGGATGGTCTAAAATGTGACTTTTACTTTCAGAGATCTTGACCTTCTTCCCTGCATGTCTCATATACGGACTCAGGGGACGTCTCACCCGTGTGCACAGCCTGCAGTCGTTGATGAATCCCACAGTGTTGTTGCCGGAGTCTCGTTCCTTCTCTGGGACACTGTGGGTTAGTGGGGAGCCTGGATGACAGTTTCTGAGCCAATGTGGCATGCTGCCGGCTCTACAGTAAGCTGGCCTTCTGGAATTCTCTATCCAGTGGGTATGGTAGGTTAGTGTAGTTTGACTGTAACTGACACTCATTTGACAGTGACTGTTGCTAAAACCCCTTCCCTGGGGGAGGCATCTCAGGTGTATGGCCGCATCAGCGTTCACTCCGGGAACCAGTGTGTTAGTTGGGTTTCCCACAGGTGAGGGGTTACTTCCAGGAGTGTGGGTGTCGTCCCCCCCAACCAAAGTCTGCACTGGAAGATCTTTACCCAGCCTTCCCTGTAACTGCCTCCCCTCCCCCCTCCAACCTATATAGTCTAGCCCCTCCCCAAGGTCAGGTGTAATCAGGGCAGAATTGCTTACAACTGAAGGGATGGAGCAGCGGAAGATGAACCCGAAGGTCCCGTTACTCTCCCTCCCCCTCCCTCTATGGGGGGGGGTGTTGACGTACTCAGCTGATGTGACTTTTGCATTAGAGCAGAGCTGAACTCCTGGTGATGGCGGTTGGTTTTCTTGGAGAACAGAGCTACACAGTTCCGTGCACACACCTGAGGAAAGGAACAAGCCGGCTAGACTTAGCAGCTCGGCTTTCCTCATTTGCAAAACAGAGTTAATAATAATTAAATGACGCCCCTTCTGCCTTGCGCCTGGCACACTGCCAACATCCGAGAGCCTTACGTCTTCTCAGATGCTTTGTCATGCTTTAGACCCCCTCCCCCCAAAAAAGATGATTATTTTTAATTTTAATAATCTCGGCCAGATTGCCTTCGTAAAATTTAAAGCGGCTCTCATTTAAATTTAGAAGACTATCCTGAACTTTAAGTTGCGAGACGGATTTGCATTTTGAGAGTCTGAAGCAACCACACTGTGCTTAGCTCTGATCTCAAAACTCCCGGTTTAGGAAACACTGGAGACTGAGGCACTTGCCCAGCACCTAGCAGAAATAACTGTGGCCAGAAAGAACCGTGCTTTTTAAAAGTCTTATTTGTTTGTGGCAAACACTGCCCCCCACCCCCCATCTCTATGGACAGAAACAGAATCTAGTGAGGGAATTGCTTTCAGTGCTATAAATTTGCCAGTGAAGTCAGATCAACCATGAAAGATTCCCAGTTGTGGAATTTGTGTGTGTGTGCGTGCGTGCGTGCGTGTGTGTGTGTGTGTGTGTGTGTGTGTGTTATTTCATACATGCTTGAATACAGAAGACCTTAAGGAGAACCTCTCGTTTCCCAAGACAGCAAATCAATCGGAGTACCTCCTATTCCTGTATGTTTTATGGTCTGCAAAGAAACTCCTCATAAATTTCCTAGTTTGATTCTCATAAAAGAGCCACAAGGCGAAGCGATCTGTATATGCCTTCTCTGAGAAAGTGGATACCAGTCCTCAGAGAGGTCCTGGTTTGCTTGAGCGCCCACAGTGAGCATCAGGGTTGGGTTTGTCTTGCCCATACATGGGCTCTGGACTTGGGGGGCTAGACAGCTGGAGTTATGGGAAACTCATAGGCCTTGGTCAAACCCAGCAACTCAGTGTGGGTCTGGAAAGAATGTTTCTGTGTCCCTAAAGCTTTCTAGCTTTGAAATCTGTGCCTTGCAGTGCTGGAGAGATGGCTCTGCGGTTAAGATGCCTGCTGTTATAGAGAACCAGGTTTGGGGTCTCAGAAGCTTCGCGCAAGTCACAACCATCAGTCGCCCCCTTCTGGCCACAACCGGTACTGCATGCTCTCCATACGCAGCCATATATCCAGACACTCATACACATTCAATGAAAACAAGAAGGAACCCACAGGCTTTTCTAGGAAAGACAAGCACACGTGACTGCCACCAAGGAAGGTAAGATTGAGAGCCTGATGCCACCCAGAGTTACAGCCATTTGGCCACATCACAACGTATATTCCTTGATTTCCAGGGACTTGAAGGGATGTGTTCTTCAGAGATATGACGGCACACAGGTGTGTGGCCCAGAGCTTCCTGTGGTGTGCACTCGCAAGGCCCCCAGCCCGATGCCCTTCTTGTGAAGGAAGGGCACATTGGTGGGGCAGAGGAAGGGCAGCTGTAAGCACTGCCCCTCCCTGCAGCAGATGGTGTTTATGACTGTTCTTTTGATGACATGAAGCTACCACCGAGGGCTGCAGATAACATGGTGGGGTTGCTGGCGGACACTGGCTGCTTCAGACTCCATTAGGCAATAGGCTTCCTGGTTCTGTATGTTGATAGTGGGTTATTGTGTGTTCATCTGTATTTTATGTCACGGGCAGAGTTCATTCTCAAATTTGGAGTTGTCTCTGCGGGGAAGACACTATTGGCCACAATGCATTTGTGTATGTTTCAGTAACGCAACAGCAGAAGAAAGAATTGCACAATGATTCAGGATACAAGCAGCTGGGCATAGGCTCTGGTGAGGAGCCCCTGGGATGTGCTCCATTACAAACGGAGAACTAGAACATGGGCAAAGAAAAGATGGAGGGAGGGGGAAAGAGAGAAGAAGATGAAGAGGGAAGGAGGGAGAGAGATGAGAAGAGAGAGAGGGAGAGAGACAGACAAGGAGAAGGAGAAAGAGGAGAGTGAAGGAGAAAGAAGAGGTGCCCACAATCCCTTTCGCGGATGAGCCAAGTCCTTCCACAAGGCTCTACTTCCGGGACAGCCCACTACCTGCAGGTACCACCAGCCTGGAATCTGAGGAAGGACAAACAGCATCTAACCACGCAGCAGCTGGTTTCTGCAGGTCTGCTGTCCCCTCCCACCCCACCCTTGAGGCTTCCCGCTGGGAACCCAGCCCATGGGCCACAAAAGCCGCTGAGGGGTGCACAGATGAGGGACTTTCCTCACGGGGGTCTGAGCGCCACTCCCTGAACAGCCAGTGGCAAGATCAGGTGTTTATTCTTCTGCAGGCAAGTGGGGCAAAGGTGAAACGTGTACAGAAAGAACATTTCCTCCCCTAGTATTTTGATCGTTGCTTTCCAAATGGTGAAAACATGGTACAATTGGTTATCACAGCAGAAAAGGCTCAATGTGCACAAGGAAAAGACTAGCTATGACCGTCTTCCTGCCCTGCCTGCTGGGATCTCCAAAGCCCCCACACAGCACACTGCTCATTGGAGACTGCGGGCCAACACGCCCACGTATGATGCTTGAGGTTACTTCCTTCGTGCTAAGCATGTGGTTCTGAAATTTGAGTTTTCGTCTCACGCCACACAGAGCAAGCGTCCCTGTAAGTTCATGTGTGCAAATCTTAGTCCAAGTTCCTTAATTTCTTTGTGAACTCCCGTACGCCCATATGAAAACGACACATGAATCTTGTCTAACGCTTCCACTAACCCTAATCTTACCGCCTGGGTCCTGTAAACCTATGTGCCTCCATGTTCATATAGTCATTAAATCAAGCAAGGGCAGAGAGATGGCTCAGCAGTTAAGGGCACTTGTTGCTCTTCCCGGGGACTCAGCTTGGAATCCTGGCACCCACAGGGCAATGCACATCCATCTGTAACTTCAGCTCCAGGGGATCTTACACCCTCTTCTGGCCTCTGAAGGGACTGCACACATGCAATACACATATAACACTAATATACATAAGAATATAAATCTGAAATACTGCAAAGCACATTTTCATCATTTCTTTTTAAAAAATGAACCATATACATACCTTTTCTACTCAATAAAGGATTATGCAATCACCTATATCCTGAGTGATTTGGTGTGTTTAATGATTTGGTGATATTTTATAGGGTAGAGACTGGTGTACTCTGATAAATATACAACCCCCAGATCTTCTGGGAAAGTCCAGACTGCTAATGTCTGGGCCTTATAAATCCCCGTTATGGCTCACCCCAGGTTCCTGACATGTTGGTTGGGCACAGGGAAACAGGAAGGAATGCAGGTCCCATCTCTGCAGAAGTCTCCAGAATACTGGGAAGAAACTACACAGAGACTCCAGCTCCCCTCTATTGCTGGGCACTGCCGGGCCCGAGTTTTCCTTCCCTGAGACAACAATTTGGTATACTAAAGTCCTTAGCTGCATTCTTTCTAAATGTGCTAGAGTCCCCCAGAGTGTGACTGTTGGTTCATTTAAAGAAGTAGATTTTTAAAAAGAACCTAAATGAGTTTACTACTAAATTGTTTTCCAAATGGCTTTCCTAGAAAGTATCTACAACATTTTGCTGTTAGTACTCTGTGAAGGTGTGATGCCAGGGGTCTGTCATGGTCACTATTATTATTCTTTCATGATTTAGTCACTCATTTAGAATGGGATGTTGCTGGAAGTTGTCAGATTCTGTCACTCTGACCTCAGTCATCTGAACAGTGTTTCCTGGTTTAGCCTTGGGAGTTGGCAGTTTAGCACATAGCTTGGACCCAAGATACCTGGAGGACAGGCTGGAGTGTGATCACTGACAGGGCAGAGCCTAGATAGCCTGCAACAGGCCCTGGATTTGATCCCAGAACTCTCAACTCCCACAGAAGATGCCTGGATTCTAATCCAGGTTCTGACAGTCACTGGTCAGGTGAAGTCTGCGCTTTAGTCTCTCCACAGTTAGATACAAGGAGCAATCAGACTTCATAGGTAGTTGAAAATTGCATGTGTTGTATCTGAATCCCACAGAGTAGAGCTGGGCGTATGGTAAACACAGAAAAGTACAACTTGTCTACGGCCATACCACCCTGAACGCGACTGATCTCGTCTGATCTTGGAAGCTAAGCAGGGTCAGGCCTGGTTAGTACTTGGATGGGAGAACAGTACAGCTGTTGGTACTTGGTAGCTTTTATGCATTTTAACCTTGGCTTAATGACTGGTAAGGGCACTTTACTTTACTAGTCCCTAAGTCCATGGCTAGTTACATTAAATACATCTTTCTGGGGTAGTTGCCCCCCCCCCATCAACCTCTTTTATGTTATGTTTTGCTATTTTAAAGTCTTATCGTAAGGAAATGGTGTCTCCTAGACACGAAAGACTGAAGCTCCATCAACTCAGGGCAGCCATGGCTGTCTGGGAGGACCTACACAGGTCAAGCCAGTGAACATTCCAGTATGGAAGGGGAAGAGATTCATGACCCCACCCCACCCCCAACTGAGGAACTATGGGCCTTCCATGGCTTTAGGGGTAGGGGAAAATCAGTTTCTTTGTAAGGATGTTGGTCCAACCCAATAGGCTGACCATGCTCTCTGCCCCAGTATAAGAGCACAAGACAAAGTGGAGTCGATGAGCTATTAAAAAACAGAACAGGGAAAAATCTGGGGGGAGCAGGGAGGTGGGGACGATCAGAGGGGAATTAGGAAGGGGAGTAGAAGGTGAATATAATCAAAATATACTGTATGAAATTTTTGCTTAATTTATTTTTATTTTTGCACATAGCCAAATGTTTCTTTCTTTTCTTTAGCCCTCAAATAAGGGCTGGAGAGATGGCTCAGCGGTTAAGCACACTGGCTGCTCTTCCAGAGGTCCTGAGTTCAATTCTCAGCAACCACAGGGTGGCTCACAACCATCTGTAATGAGATCTGGTTCCCGCTTCTGGCCTGCAGGCATGCATGCAGGCAGAATGCTGTATACATAATAAATAAATAAATCTTTTTAAAAAAATCCCTCAAAGATTTTCTGGGTTCCCTAGCTAATGTGGTGGTATAGGCCTGTGTCTTAGTTAGGGTTTCCATTGCTGTAAAGAGACACTATGACCTCTTATAAAGGACAACATTTAATTGGGGCTGGCTTACAGGTTCAGAGGTTCAGTCCATTGTCATCAAGGCAGGAAGCATGGCAGTGTGCAGGCAGACATGGTGCTGGAGAAGGAGCTGAGAGTTCTACATCTTGATCCAAAGGCAGGAGAAGGAGACTTTCTCTACACTGGGCGGAGCTTGAGCATAGAACCTCAAAGCCCGCCTACACAGTGATGCACTTCCTCCAACAAGGCCACACCCACTCTAACAAGGCCACACCCCCTAGTACTGCCCGTTCCCGTGGGCCAAGCATATTTAAACCACTACAGCCTGCAATCCCCAGTCCTCAGCAGATGACACACGAGGATCTCAAGTTGGTGGTCAGGCTGGACTGCCCAGCAAGCCCCTATGGTAAAAAAACCCAAAACATCAACCAAATGATGCCATCTGGGCATTCAGACTCGCCTGAAAGGATTTCTCCACGCTGTGCTTTATGTCTAGAATCTCAGATTTCCCTTGAGAGTATTTATTATTTTATTTTATTATTTTTGCATCTCAGACATTAGTGCAAATGGGACTTCTTTGTGTTTAAGGTTGAAATTGCAAGTCCAAGCATCTTCTCTGGCGAATAATGTTTCGATCATTTCATTTACCATTTGCCTGTTGCATTTAATTTCACCTTTATGCTAAATTCCTTCTGTTTGGGGATCTACATTTGGGTTCTTCTGTTCTACTGAACCCATATTTTGCTGTGTGGCTGGGCCATATTAATTTAGTTATGACGATTTCCTAAGTACATTCCAATACCTGGTAAAATGAATACATGACCCCCCCATCAGTCTTTTTTACTTTGTGGGAACTATTCTCTGATATTTATTCTTCCAAATAAGATTATGTTTACTTAATAAATTCCAACACCCTTATTATTTCAATTTGAGTCTTTTAAATATATGTAGTAATGTTTAGAGACACTGACCTTTTAGATTTAATTTTTCTACTCAAGAATATAGTATAACCAGGTACAATGGCATGTGCCTTTAGCCCCAGCAACTCTGGAGGCAGAGGCAGGCAGATCTCTGTGAGTTCGAGGCCAGCCTGGTCTACAGAGTGAGTTCGAGGATAGCCAGGGCTACACAGTGAGGCCCTATTTGAGTGTTTGTATGTGTGCATCTGTGTGTGTGTGTGTGTGTGTGTGTGTGTGTGAGAGAGAGAGAGAGAGAGAGAGAGAGAGAGAGAGAGAGACTGAGAGAGAGAGAGAGAGAGAGAGAGAGAGAGAGAGAGAGAGAGGTTGTTCCTTTTCTTCAGATCTTGTTTTGTGAGGTTCCCAGCACCCACATTGCCATCTGCAATTACAGTTCCACGGGATCTGACGCCCTCTGCTGGCCTCTGTGTGCATGTGCAGGCATACCATTCATACACATTAAATAATTTTTAAAAATTAAAAGTCAGATCTATACTTAATACCCACAAACATTTTTCCAGTCATTAATCCTTATGCGAAACAGCATAACAAATGTTTATATAGCATTTCTATTATAATATAATAAGTAGCCTAGGGTTGATTTAAAGCTAACAGTTAGATTTACATTTAAATTCTATCTATATGAGGGTTTTGAGTATCTGTAGATTTTAGTATCCATGGGCCAACTTCTTGAGGATATTAAATAACAAATTACACACACACACACACACACACACACATCCTGCAGGCACATATGCACGCAGAATGCTGTATACATAATAAATAAATAAATCTTTTTTAAAAATCCCTCAAAGATTTTCTGGGTTCCTTAGCTAATGTGGTGGTATAGGCCTGTGTCTTAGGGTTTCCACTGCTGTAAAGAGACACTATGACCTCTTATAAAGGACAACATTTAATGGGGCTGGCTTACAGGTTCAGAGGTTCAGTCCATTGTCATCAAGGCAGGAAGCATGGCAGCATCCAGACAGACATGGTGCTGGAGAAGGAGCTGAGAGTTCTACATCTTGATCTGAAGGCAGGAGAAGGAGGCTCTCTCCACACTGGGCGGAGCTTGAGCATAGGACCGCAAAGCCCGCTTACACAGTGATGCACTTCCTCCAACAAGGCCACACCCACTCTCACAAGGCCACACCCCCTAGTAGTGCCACTTCCCGTGGGCCAAGCACATTTAAACCACTACAGCCTGTAATCCCCAGTACCCCCTACACACAGACACACACACAGACACACACAGACACACACACACACACACAGACACACACACACACACACACACTGTATTTAGCCGTATTACATATTCCTATCATTTAGCAGTGGTCTCCCTTCCCCCTGGAAGTAGATGGTGGAGGATATGCACAGAGGCAATGTGGTAAAGTGTGAATTGATCGACTCCTCAACCTCACTCAGCCGTCAGCATAATCTGGGGCGTGTACACACACAGCCAGCATTATTGTGGTTATGGAGGAAGAGAGCCAGGACATCGAAGCTACATCATTGCTTTTAATGGCTCTGCCGGACTGGAGGGCCACCCACACCTCTGGTACTTGGAGGGCCACCCACACCTCTGGTACTTTTCCGTGAATGCCCTCAAGGCAGTATGGAATAAAATCTAGTTGTCTGCGTCTCTTACAGCCCGGGGGCAGCCACCTGTCACAGTCTGGAAACTTCCCAATGCCACATCGCAGTCTGAAACTTCACAGGAATTTTGACTCCAATTCTGTCGAGGTTTTTTTTGTTTTTTGTTTTTAACTGAACAATTAAAACTAACAATTACGTTTTCAGTTTAAGACTTTTAAGAACAATTTAAAACTTTTAGGACAAGAGTCTTATTTTTGGTTTTGTTTGTTTGTGACAGGGTCTCATTCTCTATAGCTCGGGCTGTCTCTGAACATGCTACCCTCCTGCCTCAGCTGACCCTGAGTGTTTACAAGTAGGGTTATAAGTGTGAGCTACCAGGCAAACGTCTTAGACCCTAAAGATGTCGATGAGGATGTACCAGACCCTGGAAAGCAAATTTTGGAAATAAAAGTCAAATGTGATCAGTCTTGCTGCTATGATTAATATTCAATTTATCCGTTATAAATTTTAAAATGTCATTCTTCAGTTTGGAGTTAGTTATCAATCTTGTTCTGTTTCAGAAATGAATGTGTATACCCATGTGTGTTTATGTAAGTGTGCACGTGCGTGCGTGAGTGTGTGTGCGTGCGTGGTTGCGTGCGTGTGTGTGCGTGCGTGTGTGTGTGCGTGCGTGGTTGCGTGAGTGTGTGTGCGCGTGCCTGCGTGTGTGCGTGTGTGTGCGTGCGTGTGCGTGTGTGTGTACGTGTGTGTGCGTGCGTGGTTGCGTGCGTGTGTGTGTGCGCGTGCGTGTGTGTGTGTGTGTGTGTGTGTGTGTGTGGTGCGGGGATGGATCCAGTGCCTGTACATTGTACTTAAGCCTTCCCAATGAACTTCATCATTAGCCAAAACTGATACATTTTAGTAATTACTGTAAAATGGCTTTTGCAGTTTAATTAATGTTTTTTTTCTTGTGTATGAGCGTTTGCCCACCTGTGTATCCGTGTATCCTATTCCTACGGAAAAGGGTGCTGGATCCCCTGGAACTGGAGTTACGAATGGTTTGGAGCCTCCGTGTGCGTGTGGGGAACTGAACCCTTCGCAAGAGCAGCCATGCTCTAACCACTGAGCCATTGCTCCAGCCCTGATTCCTGCCCATTTCATGATGGGTGGGGCTCAGGGCAGACAGGGCCAAAATACAGCGTCTTGACACCCTGAGTGTTAGAAGCTGAAGGTATTTGAGAGATGGTAGGTCAGATGGATGCCCGTGAGTGTCTCCTGAATATGTCACAGATGCTTCTAGGAGACACATCCTGTCCCTGGAAAGGGAACATCCCCGTCCCCGTAGATACAGCACAGAGAGGAACTGAACAGGGTCATCTGAGGTCTGCGCTTACTCAGCACCCACTTGCCTTCGCGGTTTTCTTCCCAACTCTCTGAGCTTCATCCTGCGAAGTATTAGACCATCCCAGTTCGTTATTTCCTCAGGTTCTTATTTCCTTATGAAAGAGCCCGTGTCACACACGCACGCACACACACACAAAACCTGTATTAAGGCGATTTGTGTGATTGCATCTTCTCTCTGGGAAGCCGATGTTCCCTGTATCCCGAAGACAGCTTGACTTTGGCTGGAACATTGCAGGTCAAGAGCCCAAATTACCTCGAGTGCCATCAATAGCCTTTTGCTTTCAGCCCGTACCTGCCTCCCCACCCGCATGACTACAGGATAACTCCAAGGGAATGCGTGGCTGAGCTCGGCAGACCTCCGGCCTTCGCCAGCTCTGAAGCGAGGCTGGATGATTATCTGAAGTCCATGGGAAACATTTCCCTGCTCTGGTGTAGTTGGCCTGCCGCATTCATCAAATGCATTGATGAATGAGTCTCTTTGCTCTGTAGTTCCAGAAGTCCCGTAACCTCTTCTGTAGCTGCTCTGCACAGCATGCATACTGTAGCATTGAGGGTAACGTGAATCTACGTCCTTCGTATTAGACTCAGAACGAACTCTTTTCTTTAACAATAAATATCCCCAAGGTGAGGTTTGGTTTCCTGGCTTCCATCTAGGGCAGGTGGGAGAGCTCACCCACCTCGCTAGCCTACTCCATCAGGGCTAGTCCATTCCCTCTTCTTCTTCCCTGACACAGTGTCATATCTGTTCAAAAACTGTCTCTGGACAGTCGCCTTGGTCTTTGTTCAGTGCGCATGCTTAGACACCCGCCATTGCTGCTGCTCCCAGCACCAACCATTGGACCTCCCCAAGACACTCTAGGGCAGTGGTTCTCAACCTGTGGATCGAGACCCCCTTGGGGTTGAATGACCCTTTTGCTGGGATCACCTAAGACCACCAGAAAACAGATATTTACATTATAATTCCTAACAGAAGCAAAAGTACAGTTATGGAGTGGTAACAAAAATAATTTTATGGTTGGGGATTACCACATCGTGAGGAGCTGGATTAAAGAGTCGCAGCATTATGAAGGTTGAGGACCACAGCTCTAAGGGAAGGGAGTCCGGGGTGCAGCAGGCTGGTTACCAACCACTCCACCCCAGGGAAGATGGCTCCCTGCCCCTTGGGTGGTGTAGCAGCGAGGAGGAGGCCCACACTGATGGGAAAGAGTGTGTAGGGGCCTTCTCCTCTTGTTCTATGTGGGAGGGGTACCCATTATTTATTCTAGCCTGGGGCTCTCCCTTTGGCTTCCCATTTTACTTCTTGAATAAGAATATAACCTTTTCTGAAAATAAAACCTATTACATATTTTGTGTATGTGCATGTGTGCCGTGATATACACGTGGAGATCAAGGGAACAACTTGTGAGAGTCTTTCCTCTCCCTTCTGCCAAGTGCATTATGGAAAATGAGCTCTGGTATCAGGCTTAGCGCTAGTGCCTTCCTTCACCCACTGAGCTAGTCCAATGGCCCCCACACACTTGTCTTAAAACAGAGCTGTAACTTTATATCAAGGTTGTTCATCTCTTAGTGCTAGGACCTTGGCCAGAACCTAGGCAAGAGGAAAAGAGGAGAAACAAAATATCTGCTCCTCTATGTTAGTTTGTCTCTTGTGATGAGGCCTGTTGGGTTACAAGCCCAGTTACCCTAAAACATCACTGTAGGAGCCAGGGGGAAAATGCTCCCAAAATATTATTTCTCC
>CM052721.1:3174008-3218634 GCA_028551405.1 Uromys caudimaculatus | reverse complement strand
TTCTTCTTCTTCTTCTTCTTCTTCTTCTTCTTCTTCTTCTTCTTCTTCTTCTCCTTCTCCTTCTCCTTCTCCTTCTCCTTCTCCTTCTCCTTCTCCTTCTCCTTCTCCTTCTCCTTCTCCTTCTCCTTCTCCTTCTCCTTCTCCTCCTCCTCCTCCTCCTCCTCCTCCTCCTCCTCCTCCTCCTCCTCCTCCTCCTCCTGTTTTGGAGACAGGGTTATCTCTGTGTAGCCCTGGCTGTCCTGAAACTCACTCTGCAGACCAGGCTTATCCTCGAACTCACAGAGATCTGCCTGCCCTTGCCTCCCAAGTGCTGGGATCAAAGGCATGAGCCATCATGCTGGCTTCTCTGTCATATTTTGAACTGGTTATTCTGAGGACTGCCCAACTAGGAGCTCAGAGAAGACGTCCTTTATAAAAGGAACGTGTATCCATAAAGAAGCCATTCTCCTGAGGCATAGAAGCAGACGTCTCTAGACACTTCTATCATCTGAGAGGCACCAGTCTGTGTAAGGAGACACATCTGATCCTCCAGTTCCTGGAACTGGGCCTCCATTTCTCCTTGTAACTCAGAATATTATGTAAGCTTTAGGCATCTGACCCTTCCCAAATTTTGTGTTTGTGGGAGGAAGAACTCTGGTGTCTATCTATATGTATCATCAAATATGCCCTTTGGCTATAATCTGTCTTATCAATATATCAATTTAACTCATAGCTTTGCTGAAGACTCTACATGTGTGGAAGAAACCGTTTTGTTGTTGCTGTTTCCCTAGTTTTCAACTAAGGAACCTAAGATGGATGGAAGAAAATATTTTCCCATCTCACATTCTTAAACATTTATAGGTAATTCTAATTTATTTTCTTTTTTAGTGCTTGTGAGGGGTACTCTTTGCTGTCAACTTGGCACCCCTGAGAAGAAGGAACCTCAGGTGAGGAATTGCCTCCATCAGACTGGCCTGTGGCCCTGGCTGTGGGGCATTTTCTTGATTGCTAATCGGTGGAGGAGAGCACAGCCCACTGTGGGCGGTTCCATCCCTAGGCAAGTGGGTCTGGGCTGTATCAGTGTGTAAACACAAGGCAGAAGCAAGTAAGCCAACAAGCAGCCTTGTTCTATGTTCTGCTCCAGTTCCAGCGTTGAGCTTGTCAAAGCCCTGGCTCCCTTGACTGTAGTCAGAAAGATGATATAAACCCTTTCTTCTCTTTAGTTGTTTTAGGTCAGGGTTTGATCACAGCAGTAGAAAGCTACCTAGAACAATACCCCAAGAAGACTAGTGAGCCCTCTCCAGTTCACATTGCTGCCGCTGGAGCCCAGAGTCTTGCCACCCGCACTCAGCCCTTGGAGATATTTGAGACAGACACTGTCTGTAGCTCAGGCTGGACTTAAACTTGCGATCTTCCTGCCTCTGCTCCCCAAGTGCTAGGATTGTGTGTGTGCAGAGCCATGCCCAGTTAAAGTTCTCGCCATGATTATTCCTGAATCCTTAGACATTACAGCATGGTTTACCAGATTTTTTCTCTTGTATTTTTCAGCTTAAAATCTTATGTCTAAATCTATTACTCAATTATGCATCAAGTGAGTAAGAAACCTAACCCTCCCATGTTGACATGACTAAGGGGATAAGCCATGCTACCATCATCCCAATTTTAATTCTACCGTCCTCAGAGTGAACATCTCTTACCTACTAAGCAGGACATTGACTCTAGGGCAGTGGTTTTCAACCTGTGGGTCGAGACCCCCTTGGGGTTTTGCCTATCAGATATCCTGCATATCAAATATTTACATTATAAATTGTAACAGTAAAAATGTCCAGGTATGAAGTAGCAATGAAATGATTTTATGGTTGGGGGGGTTCACCACAAAATGATGAAGTGTGTGTTTAAGAGTCACAGCCTTAAGAAGGTTGAGAGCCACTAGAGTCTAGTAAGTTGAGGCCTCTATCTCAGCAGGGCAGGGTTAGACACTTGCTGTGGAATCTTTTGGTCAGGAAACAAAACTTAATTTGTATTCCCGAAGCTGTTTGTGACATAGTGAAGTGTAATGGAGACTCTGAGCCACATGAAAATACTCTCAGCTAATTCTGCCTTCTTAGACAGGCCTTCCTCCCGGAAAGTGAGCAGACCCTTCAGTTGATTGACTGATGTTACATTACTTTGAGAAAAAAAATTCACATTCTTTGGCACTCACCTTAGGTCTCACTCCTGTCTGCCTCTTAGAGTTTTATTGCTGTGAACAGACACCATGACCAAGGCAACTCTTACAAGGACAACATTTAATTGGGGCTGGCTTACAGGTTCAGAGGTTCAGTCCATTATCTTCAAGGTGGGAGCATGGCGGCATCCAGGCAGGCATGGTGCAGGAGGAGCTGAGAGTTCTACATCTTCATCTGAAGACAGGAGAAGACTGGTTTCCAGGCAGCTAGGGTGAAGGTCTTAAAGCCCACGCCCACAGTGACACACCCACTCCAACAAGGCCACACCTCCAAATAATGCCACTCCCTGGGCCAAGCATATTCAAATCACCACAGCCTCTTTAAAGCCCCAGCCTCTCTCTTCTTTGTGATTCCTTTTGTAACCTGCTGACTTCATCTCAGGGATCTGGAGAGATCCATGTCTTCTTAGTTTCCAGCCAGGCTCACAAACTCTTAGAACTATTTAAAATCACCAGGCTGGATACCTTGACATAAAAGGGGGGGAAGTTTCTCACTAGTTACTTAGTCCACAGTCGAGAGCATCCAGGAAAAGGAGGAAGAAAGAGAGGAGAATAGAAAAAACAAACACCCCCAACACAACACACCCTATCTTTTCTCCTAGAAAACAACTTTCCCAAGAAGTTCTCCATGAACACCCGCTGCCTGTCACTGAAGACAGCCAAGACCGTGGCCACGCTGAATCCAAGGGCAGTTGCCATCTGCATCCCTCCATCCCAGTAGGAAGTGAAGACCCAAAGAACCCTGCCGACTTGTGTGGGTTTTTAATGATAGGTTCAGGGAAACAGACAGCTCCAGAGGAGAGCGCTAGAGTTAAATACAACCTAAAAGTCACGGTGTGGAGGAGCTGCTGCCAAGTACCACATCTTAGTGGCACGCTCCATCCTTTCCTTGTGGGCTCTGGAGGGCTCGTCTTGGATGCGGGTCTTTATGACCTGCTTTGGGGTGGGAGGACACTGGGAGATCAGGTGGCCAATTTCCCAGGTTTTCTGACCCGCTCGGGGTAGAAGGGAAGGGTAGGCGGGGTGGCTCCCTGCTTCTGCTGTCTTCCTGAATGCACGTGGGCTGCATTTGGTGAAGTGTAATCTGAACTCATAGCCTGCAGATGTGATGCTGATGGCCTGGAGACGTGCTGTGAGACTCCCCTGGTGTGGGACTGGGTCTCTGTCTTCCAAAAGTTAGTTCATATAAGTAGATAGTGTGTAGCATATGGGGACAGCTAAAACCACAGCACACACACCCCACTTAGAATAGCACACAGATGGTAGCATACCACAATACTATTCTGGTCTGTCTGTTAACTGTATATGCTGCTCACAGACGTTATTTAAACACGTCTGGGATGCCAGACTCTTCTTCAGAGCCACCTTTTCTGTCCCTTCTTTCAACTCAACTCAACTTCAAACCAACTCAATTTAATGGGGGACTGCCATTTGTGGCATACCTTGTGCATAGGGCAGCCATTAACCTGGTCGTGGCCAGTTGGATATAAGTGGGAGTGTACTGACTGGGACTTCTGGGAACGCTCTTTTTCTAGGAGGAAAAAAGGGGGGGGGGATTTTTCTATCCTTCTTCTTCCTTCAAGCAGATATGTTGCCCGGGTGCTCTGCAGCCATGTTGTGAGAAAGACAGGTCATGAGCAAGATGGCCAAGCATAAGACATAGAAGATGGTTAAGTAGACTCATCATATCTACTCTGGACCATCTCCCTTTGGACTTATTACCTGGTCATAAATATTCCTGTGTTGTTAAAGCCTGGACAGTCAGATTTCAGTTAAATGCTAAAAAATCAATTCTAAAGGACATGAGACTATTTCTTTATTGGTGCGATCATAGTTACTTAACTAATCCTCTAGAGTTGAAAATGATGTGACCTTAAAAAAAGAAAGCTTACATGAAGCTTTTATCCACATATGAGGCTATTTTGTGCAAGATAAATTCCTATACTTTTGGACCTCTGGGTCAAAGGGTAGACATATTTAATTTTTTAAAGATTTATTTTTAATTATGCATAAGTGGAGTCTCAGGCAGCTGTGACCCACCTCACTGTGGGTGCTGGGAACCGAACTCAGTCCCCTGCCTTAACTGATGGGCCATCTCTCCAGTCATATTTTCAAATCTAATCAATATTGTTCAGTTTCCTTCTGGAGAATTCTTAATATACGAGGGCAAGGGTTACTGAAATGAAGGCTTCAGGACGTATAGACCCCAAAGCTTGACTCTTTTAGTATCTCCAGGCGAACTGTTTTTCTTTTTTTTCCTTTTAAAATGATTTTTTATAAGATTTATTTACTTATTAGGTATACAGTAGTCTGCCTGCATGTATGTTTGCTGGCCAGAAGAGGGCACCAGACCTCATTATAGGTGGTTATGAGCCACCATGTGGTTGCTGGGAACTGAACTCAGGACCTCTGGAAGAGTAGCCAGTGCTCTTAACCGCTGAGCCACCTCTCTAGCCCCGGACCATTTTTCTTTTCTTCCTTAGGAATAGAGGGCCCTACAACCAAGACCAAGATATGGTAAGGTTTACTTCCTGAGAGGGATGTATCGAAGAAGCATATACAAGCCGAACTGTGTGCTGGGAAATCCTTTCCTAGGTTTCGCATCAGGGTGCACAGCAGGTGGGAATCACAGCTGCTTTCTCAGATGTGGATTACAGTTCCCACACACAGACTCTCTTCTTTCCTTTTCTGACCGAGCAGGCTGCTAATGCAATTAAACATATCTCAGCTCTCAGGTACCCAGTGTGGTGCAGGAAAGAGTTGGACATTGTGCCTGTTAGAATTATGGCCCTTAAAAAAAGAGATTCTACAGGGGCTAGAGAGATAGCTCAGTGGCTAGGAGCACTGGCTGCTTTTCCAGAGGACCTGGGTTCATTTCAGTACCTACATGGTGGCTCCCAACCTTCTGTAAGTTCCTGGGAATCTGACGACCTCTTCTGGTCGCTATGGGCATTACATGCATGTGGTGCACGGACATTTATTTATTTTTATTTTTATTTTTTTGGTTTTTCAAGACAGGGTTTCTCTGTATAGCCCTGGCTGTCCTGGAACTCACTCTGTAGACCAGGCTGGCTTCGAACTCAGAAATCCGCCTGTCTCTGCCTCCCAAGTGCTGGGATTAAAGGCGTGCGCCACCACTGCCCGGCGTGCACAGACATTTATGCAGGCAAACATTCATACACATAAAATAAAAATAAATCTTTGAAAAGAGAAAGAGTGGCTAGAGAGATGGTTCAGTAGTTAAGAGAACTGGCTGTTCTTCCAGAGGACCCGTGTTTAATTCCCAGCACCCACATGGCAGCTCACAACTGTCTGAAACTCCAGGTTCAATAGATCCAACACACACACACACACACACACACACACACACACACACACACACAGAGGAAAAACACCAATTCTCATAAAATAAAAATAAATAAATCACTTTTTAAAAAGAAAAGCGAGAAAGAGATACTCAAGCCCCACCTCTGTTACTCATGAATGAGACTGTATTTGGATACAGGGTCTTTGCACAAAAAGTCACCATAGATTAGATCCATTGACTGGTGTTTAATAAGAAAAACAGGAAGATGATCTGAACTCGAGGGAGGACATAGGAACTTTGCTACGCTGATGTCAGCCAAGGAAAGCTGTGGCTTCCGAGAGACACCAGGAAGCAGAAAAGAACATGGAGGGATTCTTTCCAGGGCCTTCAGAGAGCAGGCAGCCTGGCCAACATCTGGATTCGGGGTATTTTATTGACTGTTAATTGATGTGGGAGAGCCAAGCCCACTGTGGGCGGTGTCACCCCTAAGCAGGTGGTCCTGGGTTACTTAAGGAAGCAGGCTGAGCAGGCCATGAGGAGCAGACCAGGAAACAAGGTTCCTCCGTGGTTTCTGCTTCAGTTTCTGCTCCAGGTTCCTATCTGACTTCCTTCAGTGATGGACTGTGACCCGGATGTTGCTCGAGGTGGGGGGGGCTTCCTCTTCTCTGAGAAGAAGGGCAAAGGGTAAGGGCGCGACTGGAAGAAGAGGGAGAGGGGCTGTGATTGGGATATACAGTGAATAAAAAAAAACACAAATTATTGGAAAAAAGAGATGAAGTAAGTCCTCTCGTGTTTTTGGCCATGGTATTTAGAACAGCAATAGAAAGCGAACTCGGCCACACACAGTGGTTTACGTGCATGGAGGAGACCTCACCCTCATCTTCTGTGAGAGGTATAAAGGTTTTCACTGCAACCTAGGACATACCCATCCCCCTCTGCCTCCTCCTTCCCCCTGCAGTCCATCAGACGCCAATTTCTGCCCACTCTTCATTGGCTCATGGCTATAACATTCCCCTCCCCTCTCCCCACTCCCGTGGCCCTCGGCTCTTTGGTGATCTCAGCTAGAAAGTTCCCCGTAGATAATCTGTTGCTTATCATGGGCTCAGGGACCCAGAGCCCTCGCCACGCCTGTGCTTACTGGTCCCTGCTCCGCCCATCCTTCCCTGGGGCTCTTGCCTCAGCTTGTGGCTCTGTGAATTTTCTCCTGCTCACCCAGAGACGGGGCAGCGGGGGTCACCCTTCCCACCTGCCACGCAAGGTTGCCCTCTTTAACACCCCCACTGTTACCTTGTCTTCCCTGTTCCCTGTCAGGTCCTGTGTGCTCACTGGACTTCCTGCTCCCACTTGCCCTCTGCCTGCCACTCACACCTTGGACTCTTTGAGAGTGACCGGAAAGGAAAAGCAAGACTGTGTCGTCATCTAACTTTCCCGTGAAACCCGCAGCACAGCCTTGGGTCCTAGCACAGAGCCTGGGTTCAGTGTTTACGAAGCCCTTCAGCTGCTGTTACCTGCTTCTTGCTCTTCTAGAGTGTTCTATGAACCGAACTTTTCCCTTCAAACTCCTCAAACTCACTTTCTTTGTTTCATACAAGTTCTTCTGCCCAGAGCACTATTCTGTACCCCACTGAGCTTTCCTCAATTCAATCAGTTTATAAACTAAACTTCATTTCCCTTGGGGCTTCCTGCACCCGGAAGTCTCCAGTGGTACTATCCCATTTCCTTCGGCTCCTCAGTATCACAGACATCATGCCTTCAAGTCTGTGTTCCTTTCTAGCCTGCAGAATGATAGGCAGATGGGGAGCACCGTGTCTCCAGAGTCTACCTCATAGTAGGTGCTCGATAAATATTTACCGCATGAATGGCCCTTCGGGGTGCATGGTAAATACTCGGTAAGAGTAAGCAGGATCAGCAAGGGTCCATTTCTGTTCCAGCCACTGTAAGCCTTTATCAACTCAAAACAGGAATTTGACAATGACACCCTTTCTGCCCTCCCTTTTGGCTGCATAACACATCCAGATTAACTATCACAAAGCGCCACATTCATCAGGTAAGTATAAAGAAAATTTATTCACAGCTTCCCAATAAATTCTGAGCAAAACTCCCACCCTCTGTGGCTGGGTCAGGGCCTACAGAATTGCTGGCTTGGAGCCTGGGGTTGTGAGGCCAGCCTTTAGGGTTTCTGAGAGTTAGCCAGGTGTCTGACCCATGCTATTTGTTTGGAGAACTGGCTCCTTCTCCCAAGCGCCCTGTTTGCATATGGGTGTTTGCAGCCAGCCGCAGCCAGTGATTAAATCAACAGTTGCTTGGTGTTTGAACTTGGTCATTTCTGAAGGTCACCACTGGGCTGTCTCCAGGAAGTCAGCAGCAGCAGCTTTCAATGATCCCAAATTAACCGTCTGCACTTGGGAGGGCAGGGAAAAAAAAAAAAAAAAGGCTGTGTTTAGCACGTGTCTGAGTGACTGAGTTATGACACTTTCAAACTTTAAGTAGTTATTTATCTGGTTTTTTTGTTTTTGTTTTTGTTTTTAAACGAGGAAGCCTGCTGTCCTTGGGCTCAGAAATATCTGGGTCCGGCTTTTCTAGACTTACAAGGTACTGTTTCTGCAACCTTTGTGGCTGGAGCTTGTGCAGATGGGAGGTGACACACCACTGGCTTCTTTTCAGCCTTGGGTATAATTGTTGGTGCAGGTGTTGACTATGACTCTGTTTACAAGCTGCTGGCAGCTCCTGCTATTAAACACCCCTGGGTGCTTCCTCTGACAGGATGTGCCCATCTGGAAGCAGGTGGGGGAAGTATACAGTCAAGGTTGAAAACCTTGGCATTGTACACACACACACACACACACACACACACACACACACACACACAGCCTAGCCGCCAGCTCCTAACATCCTCACATGTGGCCAGCACCCACACTATTTGAAGCTCTTTCTTCTAGCAAGGAGGAAGTCAGGGGCTAGCACAGACCAGATAGCATGCTTAAAAAGAGACCCTTTTGATACCAGCACACCTGGAGTTCCGTCCGGTTCTCTGTACTCCACAGCAGCTTTGGGCAATTTCTGTAGCTCGTGCGGTCTCTAATTCTCCCTAGTCCACTGCAGATGATACTCATTGTGGAGCTATTCCAGGGACTAAAGTGCAATGACTTGGACTAGTGTCTGCCTGGGACATGGAAAGAGCCCTCATTACAGTTACCCCTCGAGGAGACAGAGTTGAATTGTAACTGGATTTTAAGTCTGATTGCTGGTTCGGTATGGGAAGGGGACGTAACTATGCCTACAGCTTTCGATGAGACACCTATGTGCCAGGTGTGTGCCAAGAGCAAAGACTTGTCCCCAGGGGCTGCTGAGACCTGAGGGGGGGAGTAGATGTATTTCACCTGTATCTGGACCCACCTGACCCCATCCCTGGCGGGACTTCCAGGCTCATTAACTCACCAAACCCTGGGTCCAGCCTGCCCACAAAAGGAGAGAATTCTAGAAGATTATGAATGGTACAGTCCAGGCTGTTACAAAGTAGCTTTCGAAGGACAGATCCACAAAGCTCTGGTGATTATTTTTAACGCCATAGCTCAGTGGTTCTCAACCACTGAGGGTTCACACCCCCCCCATATGGGATCACAGATCAGATATTTATAATTTAGAAATAATAATAATAAAATTATAGTTATGACATAGCAATAAAATGATTTTATGATGGGGGGGACCACAACATGAGGAGCTGTAGTAAATAAAGGGTCGTAGCACCAGCAAGTTTGAGAAACGCTGTTACAGTTGGTACTATCACAGAACGCTTGGGGCTGTTTTGTGTGCCGAGCATACAAAGTATTGACACATGAAAAGCAAAATCAACAGCAAACGAGTTCAAATATTTAGGTGAACACGCAGATGAAACATATGGCCAAATTTTCTATTTACAGTAAAAAAATAAAGCGATTTCCCGGAATGGACTGTTTCTCACTAAGCAAAGACTGCCCATCTCTCCTGGAGCAACCACAGTCACCTGGGTCACTTGGCGCACTTCTCAAAATGTAATGATCGCTTCTGACATCCTACCAATTGACTTTGGTCCCTGACCCATCATCTTATTAAGGGTGTCATCATATGCTCTCGGGACATAAGCATACGTTTCCTTTATGAATGTGGACTGGAGAAAATCCTGGTTTGAGAGATGTATTCCAAGTGGCCTCTAGCCCTTAAGGATATTAACAGAGAGGGATGTCTTGTGGGGGCCGTGGTGAGATGCTCGCTGGGGAGAGGGAAATAAAGATGTGTGTAGCCATCTTTAATACAGTGAGCCAGAGAGTGACATTTTCTGTGAATTACCTGCATGCTTTCAGAGCAGGCAACAATGCCCGTCTGCCCCCTTGTGACCCTCCTGTTCACTTGAATTCAGTGCAGCTACAGATAACAGATTCATTCGCAAGAGGTTGTTACTTTCTTGCCCTGAGTGTTCTCTTGGTGGGCTCTGTTTCAAAGCTTCCTGGGGGTTCTGAGAGGCAGGTTAGAGCCTGGGAGGCAGCGCTCATCCTGTGGGGGTGGGGCAGCTTTACCAAACGAGCCCCTGGATTTGCCTCTTCTCTATTTGGGGCACAGTCACAACCCGTGCTCTTGGGGAGTGGTTCAGATGCCCTCCGTGGGCATGAGCCCGGGCTTCCCACAACGGTCGATGGACGTCTTTTCAGCTTTCTTCATGATTTGCCTAACTCCAGCTTCCTGGGTTCAGTTTCAAATGCAATCATGGAAGTTGGGATCTCGGTGTTTGAGTCTCTGTGAAGTGTGGACCGTGAGCAGCGGTTGGTGACAGTACATTGTCACATTCTTGCACTCTCGCAAGGAACACCGCTCAACTGCTGTCACTGTCTACAAGATAGCAGATCTATCAATATGGGTACAGAGAACCCCTGGCGACTGGAGTCATTTGGAATATGGGTCATGGGTTGATAGAGCAGAATCATTAAATGTCCTGACTTGGGTGGTTTTATTGGTGGTGGTCATTTTGTTCTGTGCGGCTGGAGATAGGCGGAATGTCACGTGCTTGCATGGCTCCACCACAGAGCCACACCCCGGCCCTGCTGTGTTCTTCTGACTTACAAACCATCCACGTGTATACAGAGACATCGGGGAGGATTCTGTGTGAGGCAAATGCTACCAACTGGCAACAAGACAAATCTGATGCCAGGGTACAAGGCCTTGAGGACAGTCCCCAGCATGGCAAACAACAGGGGGAAAGTTTATTGTTTAAAACAAGTCAAGAAAGAGAAAAATCAGAAGGTCAAAGGTTGTCCAGGTTGAGTGTCTTACCTGAAATGCTTGGGACCGGAATGCTCTGTGTTTGCACCCATTTGTGCATACATAATGAGATCTTAGAGATGGAATCCATGTTGAAACATAGTTAGTTTATAGTTTAGTACACCTGTGATGGTTTGTATATGCGTGGCCCAGGGAGTGGCACTATTAGGAGGTGTGGCCCTGTTGGAGTGGGTGTGTCACTGTGGGTGTGGGCTTTAAGACCCTCATCCTAGCTGCCTGGAAGTCAGTCTTCTGCTAGCAGCCTTCAGATGAAGATGTAGAACTCTCAGCTCCTCCTGTACCAGGCCTGCCTGGATGCTGCCATGTTCCCACCTTGATGACAATGGACTGAACCTCTGAACCTGTAAGCCAGCTCCAATGAAATGTTGTCCTTTATAAGACTTGCCTTGGCCATGGTGTCTGTTCACAGCAGTAAAACCCTAACTAAGATAACACTTTATAAACTTTAATGAGTTTGAACCGGGGACAGTTGTAGATGTCTGTGATCCTGACCCTTGTGAGGCTGAGGCAGGCAGATCCCTTAGAGTCAGGAGTTTGAGACCAGTCGGGGTGATATAGCAAGACTCTTGCTACGAAACACAATTTCACTGTGTGGGCTTGCCCACAGGTGCTGATGTTAGTGCTCAGAAGGTCTCTGGTCTCAGAGCCGTTCTGACTTTGGGTTTTGAGATCAAGGGTGGCCAACCTATGTCATCCTTATCTTTGTGCATTAGAGATTCCTGTATGTGACAATTGTTGTGAAAACCAGACTGAGCCGGGCAGTGGTGGCGCACGCCTTTAATCCCAGCACTCGGGAGGCAGAGGCAGGTGGATTTCTGAGTTCGAGGCCAGCCTGGTCTACAGAGTAAGTCCCAGGACAGCTAGGGCTACACAGAGAAACCCTGTCTCGAAAAACCAAAAAAAGAAAAAAAAAAAGAAAGAAAGAAAACCAGACTGGCATTTCCTGAGACTTTAAAAAGCTTTTATGCATAGCTACTTCTTCACAGGCTTTATAAATATAATTGGGTTTTTTCTTTTGGACTTTGTGGGGCTGGCACCTAAACCAAGCCCTAAAGGAGAAGTAAATTCTGTAGATTTTAGGGGGCACGAAGAAGGAAAAATGCCCTTGGCAGAATAATAAATGAGACTCCTGTGGTAGGAAATATTCTAGAATGTTCTAGGGAAATGAAGTTGGTAAGCAAGGGATGGGAGACGGGGTTGGGTGAGTCTCATGAGATAGAAGACGGGGGAGACCAAGACCTGCCCCCTTCCTCAGATTTCCAGCCATGATGAGAGGAAGCCGCTGGAGGTGTGCACCAGCCAACCCTTAGGGCTCTTGAGGCAGGGAGGGATCACTGTCTCTACATCTCCAGACAATTACGTTGTGGCCATCTCTCTACTGAGCGGGCACCCACAGCTGGGGGTGCCCAATGGGTAAGAGGGCATAAACCCAGAAACAGGAAGATGGAGGAACTCTGTCCTGACCTCCCTCTGAGAACTGCCCGAGGGGCAGATTGTCAAGCATGAGGACCAGGGTGGCATCTGTCCCCCATAGCTTTCTTGTAGCATAGAGAGGGGAGGTGTGTGTGTCCAGAATTTCTGTCTGTCTGAAAGGAGACACTCCGGATGGCTGAGGTTCTTGGAGACCACATTGCTCTTCATTTTCCAGCTATCACCCCCCCTCCCCCTCCCCCATTTGTCTGCACCATCCCAGGCACTGTGCACTCTAGACGTTAGGCGGCGAGGGTTCAGTGTGTTCATGGGTACCTGAAAAGGTCAGTGCTTTCTATGCACAGCTCACTCAAGCCGCTTAGCAGCCTGAGAGCGTCATTATTTTTGATGGTCTCCTTTGGGGACCATTTTAATTTGAACTGGGATGCCCTCCAAAAGCCTGATTGTTAAGGGCTTAGTTCCCAGCCTTCTGTTACTGGAGGGTAACAGAAACTGAAAGATGGGCCCTGCTGGAGAGCTTTAGGACACTGGGGCATGTTCTTGGAGGGGACAGTGGAACCTGTCCCTTTCTCTTCCTCATAGATCCCTAGCTACAAAGTGGATGCTTGTATTCTAGCATGCTCTTCTGCCGGGATCTGGACCCTGACCTCAAAGCAACCTTGAAATTGGAGCCAGAAGAAACCCTTTCTGTTTATATCTGGGTCATCTCAGATGTCATTTTTTAATCCTGAAAAACAAGAGGTTATCCTTGTTTTGTTGATGAGGAACTGGGGCTCAAAGGTGTGTATTAGACAGAGATATTAGAGTAGACTCAATACATTGTAAAACGGGGCTTATGGGATTGACTTACAGGGAGAGGCTGTAGTCGAACAGTGGCTGAGTGACTCAGTGAAGAAAAGCAGGTGGCTGCTCAGTCTAGGACGCTGGATGCCCCAGAAGTTACGACTCATCCCCAAGGCAGGGTGCTCCCTGTGGTCACTGGCTTTGAGTCTAAGTCAAAAGGCTGAAGTCCAAAGTCAGTGGCCGCAGAGAGACACCTTCACTCAGAATGTAGGGGGGATTGCGAGGGCAAACATGTTCTCTTCCCTGGCTTCTTCTTCATCAGTGCAGATCCTATACCAGTTCTTCCTGGAAATGACGCCCACAGGTACGTCAGTGCACTCTGAGAATCCAGTGAATTTCCTAAATCATCAAGTTGACGTCCTAGAGCACCGGTTCTCAACCTGTGGGTCGCGACCCCTTGGAGGGGGTGGAACGACCCTCTCGCTGGGTTCACCCAAGACCGTCGGAAAACACGGATATTTACATTGCTATTCATAACAGCAGCAAAATTAGAGTTATGAAGTAGCAACGAAAATGACTTTACGCTTGGGGTCACCACAAACATGACGAACTGTAGTAAAGACTCGCAGCATTAGGAAGGTTGAGACCCACTAGACTAACAATCTCGAGGCTAAGTTTGGTGTCACAGGGCTGGGGTGAGTTTACTACATGAGATTCAAAGCTTGCAGTACCAGAGCTGACCTTCTCAGCATTGCCTGTCGAGTGGTCGGCATGGATCTCGACTATCCGGTGTTGCAGGATATTTGATCACACTGTGAACCCCAAGACTGTGTTATTTACTGGAGAAACCTGTCTTTAGTGGTGGTGTGGCTCAGCTTAGCACACACCTTTAATCCAACAGTTTTTTGCTTGAGTATTGTAAACCGGATTAAATAAAGTCAACCATAGATCAGAGGCGAAGCAAGCAACCAGGTGACAGGAAGTGAACAGAGGGTGGAAAACCTGGATGGTAAGAGGGAGTCAGGAGAACTGGATCAGAGTCCTTGTTGGTAAAATCAAATGACTGAGATTTTGTTAAAAACAACAACAACCAATCATGGCAGATTTAGAGGGATCAGACAAGGCCATAATCAGAGCTCTAAGTAGGCAGGCATTTAAAAAAATTAGACTTACATGTATATGAGTGTTTTGCCTGCATGTATGTATCTGTACCACATGCATGCCTGGTGCCTGTCGAGTCTCCAAGAGGGCATCATGTCCCCCAGAACTGGGATTACATATGGTGGTGAGCCACTATGTGGGTGCTGGGAATTGAACCCAGGTCCTTGCAAAAGCAACAAGTGCTCTTAACCCTTGAGCCATCTCTGGGGCAGACACTTGTTATCTGACAACAGGTGTGTCCAGAATCACTCAGGCAGGGGATGAGCTTCTTTGGCAGGGAAATGCCTTGGCGTGTCTTGGGATGGGTCATGTGGTGTCAGGACTAACAGTAGAAATGACTTTTTGAGCAAACAGGGCCAGGTACCCTTTCTGCTTTCTGTACCGGTGGTCCCTCCCACCTCTGTTATCTACTCCTCATGGTAAGCCTGGTCATCATGTACGTTGATGACTTCCTCAACGAGTCCTGCCACCACCGCTTAGACATTTCAGCGAAAGCTCTGTCATCGGGCAGCAAGTGCTGAAGAAACGCCATTTTACAAGAAGCCGGGTTGTATGGCTTGACATGAAAGGAACTGGAAAAGAAAGATGCGGTGGGGTGCACTCTCCTGCCTCACACGGCCAGGCTGGCTCCTACTAAATGCTGGGTAGGAAAACCTGCAGCTGGCCTTCCCTTTAATGCTGAAGCATGGGGAAAAAAATCTTTATTTTATTTTATTTTTTTACCAGTCCTGGGGGCTTGGAGGTATGAAAGGTAGCTAAATAGGACGTACCCACCAAGCACATTTGATTAGCTTCAGCATCCAGTGGTGGTCTCAATTTTTAAAACAGTTGCTTTTAAAAGCCTCTGGGGGCATCGCCAGCAATCTCTGCTAATCTCCTGACAGTCAAAAAAAAGCCACTGCCCTACCAGTAATGACAGACACAGCGGCTTCAAGACATAAGAGGATGTTCCGGCTGAGGAGGGGGAACGGGGAGGGGGAATGGGGAGAACTGGGGATCCACCTTGCTTGCCTCCCTCCTTAGCAAGCAGAACCTGCTTCATTCTTCTTGCTGGGTGTTGCTGAGCTTACCTGGAGGCAAAGACAGATGAAATTATCTCTCAGTAATTTCCCTCATCCCTGGTGACTGATCCCAGGGGGGAGTGCCTCTTGCGTTCCATTCTGGGTCAACTGAGTGAGGATCCAACTCCTTCAACAAATGTTCACCTCGAAGCCACCATGCGGAAATCGCGGGGCCGTTTGGGGAGGGAATATGGTGGAGATGGTGGCCCTAGACTCAAAGAGCTGACAGAATCTTGGATCGGTTCTGGTACTGCAATGCCAAGACACCCGAGGCAGACCAAGATTGAAAATGTGGTAAAAATCGCTGCCCGGCATGGATGGATTTTGAAGGAAGCAAGACTTTACAATGGCTCAGGGGTAGGAAATGCCTTTGAGAGAAGTTGGCCGCCATAGTGTAAATAAAGACAAGGGGGCTTGTCCCTTGAGAGCAATACCAACAAGCATGATTCAGCAATGAGTAATGACTTATGATTTATTGCTTAGTAATAAGTAAAGGGCTTTTATTAGGAAAACCAGCAAGAAGCAGGCACTTAAAAACAGAAAAAGTGTTGACTCTTCACTTGGGCTCACGAGGTAGCTAACAACAGAACGGGCGCCAGGTATGGCTGCCTTCGTTTTGTGTCTGTACTTGAGCTAAAGGTACAATTAAGATCAAGGACTTAGACTGATTTTGCTTCTTGAGTCACCCTAAAATTTAAGAACAGAGATCACCGAGGACACACTGGCCTGCAGACTGGGACAGTTACCCATGAAGGTGAGACTACACGTTCAGGACGAGCACATTCACAATGTAACAGCTTTTGAACTGTCTTGCTGGGTAGGGAGGGGTCAGTGACAAGCCGGACCACATGTTAACCAGCACTGCTTAGCAATATAGAGCCTTTGCCTTTTACTTATAGCTAAACCTCCTGTGGAGACCCAGAAAACTGACTGGGGGAGGGGAACCACTGGATCCTTTTATTGATATCTCATCTTGATATGGACACTTAGAATAAACCTTTTTTCATTTGTTCGCTATTACTGGGGTCTTTAATGGGCTGAGCTAGCCTCTTGGCTTTTACCGGAAGAGCTCCGATACCATGTGCATATTGAGAGAACTTGTCCCCATATATAAAGGTGACTATGTTCCTGTGCCTGGGTCCCTGTACACTGCACGTTCCAAGCTAACAGGGGACAGCTCGTGGGCAGAGGATTTAGCATTATAATGAGGATATAATGAACGGAGCTTAGTGTGTCTGGGAGGCTGAGGTCAGCGTGACTTAGCAATTTTGGCTGTTTCCTTGTGGGTTTGGTTTTTTTTTCTTTTTTTTTTCCTGAAGGACGCAGTCAGAAGCAAGAGAACAAGCTATCTTGAGAGCAGTTTCCCTGTCATTACAACAGTAGCTTGAAGCAGGATGGAGAATTGATCTAAAGACCCCAGGGAGGGAGGCTGAACCATTATGTGCCCGGGAGAATAGTCAGTGTGGGTATAGGAACTTCCTTTCCAAATTCCCCAAACCTACGCAGGCTAGAATTGCTATATTTAACAAAGACTACAAAAAAAAAAAAAAAAATGTTTAAAAGAAAATAAAAATAAAAAAAGGAACAAAACCCAGGAGATCCAATTAAATCTGAAATGTAAAAATAACAAATAGGGTCTTCTTCTAGGTAAGAGGCTGCCTCAGTGTGAATTGGTAAAGGAACAGAGGAACTTTGGAACCCTAGAGAGAAAGTAAAGAGATGCCAGGGAAGAGCCTAGAAAGGAGACGTTGCAAAGAATAAGATGAACACAGCTTTAGCGACGCAGCCCCCCTTCTGTGTGTGTTGAGGGGGGCAGGGAACAAGAAGAGAAGCAGGAGCCATTTCTCAAAGGTAAGCCAGAGGAAAGAGGGGTACCCTACCCTCAGCACAAGTCAGCAGCCCTCACCATGCTTGAACTGAGTTGCTGGTTTTACAGAGACAGTGATTTCTCCAGCTGGCTGGTGATACAGAGACTCCCCCTCCCCCACCCCCTATCCTCCTATACCCTGAGCACCCCTCCTTGATCACACGGATGACTCTGAGGGCAGTGGCTGGGCTCCATCTTGAGAAATGATCTATTGTTAAAAAGCTGTGCTATCCCAGGGGGACTGAGCTCAGAGAACAAGCATAGATTCTCAATGCGAGGCTCACCACAGTGAGGCCCCGAGAGGTAGTTACAGAGATCAAGTTGGGCCAGACGCTCGCAAGCCTAAGGTCTCAGGTAGCAGGAAGGTGGCTTAGCCTAGTAAGGGCATAGAGAGAGATATTGTCCCACCCTCAGTGGCTGGGAACACACCACATCAACTGAGAACCACCCTGGAGTTCGATAACTCTAAGCCGGAAGTCATTGGGTGCACCAAACTCCAGAGCTACCCATAGCTGGGAGAGCCAGAGAAGTCTGAAGTCCCAGAGGTGTCTAGTAGGCTCACAGCTGCAGCACCAGCAAAAGATAGTAATCCCCCTAAGGGGTGTGATTCAGGGTTCAAGAGGGTTCAAGAGCCTGCCCAGCCCACAGACTTTAACACTAATTGTGGCTGGCAGAGGCTCCTGGAGGAAATTACCCGCTGTGAAGACAGCTTGGATGGACAACAGCCGCCTGTCCAGTAAAACTCCGTACAGCACACACCACGGGAAAGACGGTTCACAGGCAGCTGTGCGCGCCGCCCCCTCCCCACCCATCCCGTATGCAACCTGCAGTCTCCAGTTTCCGAGAACCTGGGAGAAAGAGGCCAATCACCCCGTCCTTTTGTTTTCTTATTTTGTTAACTCCTTAATCTTTCCCCAGCCTTAAAAAAATCATTTAGCAGGCCCTTTGCTTTCCTGTATTTTAAAAATGTTCCTGGCATTTTTCTCTATACGTTCAGCTTCTTTTTGTATCCAAGTCCGTTTTTTTCCCATTGGAGGACTAGAGTTTTTCCTTTCTCTTGGCTTCTTTTCCTTTTCTTTTGTCTCTTGTGTGATCACATTCCGTAGGATTCTGACTTTACCTTAGTGTCCTCAACTCTTTTAGCACCCCCCTCCCCCAAATCTATTCATTTTGTTTTAGAACTTTTTTATTATTGGGAACATGATTTTTTCTTTTTTCTTTTTTTGTAACCTCTTATGCATTTGTCTTCTTCTCCATGCTATTCTTTTCCACGCCTTCATCCTCTTTTCTAAATTAAAAAAAAAAAAGTATGTATTTATTTTATGTGTTTGTCTGCAAATGTATCTGTGCACCACAGACATGCAATACCTGAAGAAGCCAGCAGAGGGAGTCAGATCCCCTGGAATTGGAGTTGCAGATGTGAGCCTTCTTGTCAGTGCTTGGAACCAAACGCAGGTCCTCTGCAAGAAGAGTCAGTGCTGTTAATTGCTGAGCCATCTTTCCAGCGCCTTTCTCTGTGTATTTAATCAGTGTTACCTCAGTTTTTCCACTTTCCGGTCTCCTTTATTTTTCTTATTTATTTGCTATTTCTAAAATCACCCTAAATAATTTTCTAATTTCATAGCACACTTTACAGTAGTGTTTCCATTTTAAGTTTTATGGTTATTAGTGAATTATCATTGGCCTGTCCTCAACTTTAAGTGCATTCCTCTGTCTTGTATGAATTGATATTGCTAATCAACCATTACCTGCCCACTCACTGGGAGGTCAAGCATTTAAAAGTGGGTGGCTTAACAAGAGATTCCTTCTCCCCCGCCCCAAACCCACAAAGGACACCAAAACCAACAGATGCACAAATAGCAATGTAGAAATATAAAAAAGAAAACATAAAAGCAAGGTAGGCTGATTCTCAAAGAGCCTAACTCTTCAACTAATAAACTCAAAGGTACCGCAATATATAACTCATATACTGAAAATAACACCGCAAATACATACCAAAATAATAAACTCTAAGGCACATATATACATGTGTACATACACACATTGTCCCATCATTTGTTGTTTTATATATATCAAGATGTTTTTATATAATCATCATATTTATATATAAGTATAGATATCTCCCTTAAACATTTGCATAGATGATTATTTTCACCAATACTTGTTATTCAATTCCACCAGTTGCACCTTCTGTGTTTTTCATCTTAGTATGGCTTCTTAAAATACGGTGACTTGGGGACATGTTCATGTCATTCACAGCTTTAATGTAAAAAAAAAAAACAAAAAAACATTTCACAGTACAGTAGCATGTGAAATCTGTAGATAAAATTGGTTTTTTGGCTTGAAATTATGTAAACAAACAAACAAACAAACAACCCCTAGATCCCATAGTCGGGTTTGTGTTTGTATGACAGTGAGGTACAGGGATTGTGTGCAGATTGTTATGTAAAGGTAAATTTTTGTGAAAGTCAATTAAGTTTTCTTTTAACCCTTAGAAGAAATAATACAAGACTGAATTTTCGCTTGACAGAGCAAACTTATAATCAAGAGAGGGAGAGGGATCTGGTTGTCCCCAGGGACGAGGAATTCCTCGGGGTACACCAAGTGATGCTATGTGACCTTGCTCCTTAACTTAAGACTATTGGTTAAATACAGATGCCGACAGCCTAGAGCTGGATAGAAGGCAGGTAGGTGGAGTTTCGGTTTCAGACTTGGGGTTGGAGGTAAAACCATGAGAGAAAAGCGAGAGGAGAAGACGCCATGGGGTGGGTGAATCATGAGAGCACGGCCATGAGGGCTGGCCAATTGGAGTAAGAGTGGCCCAGGCGGAACATGGCGAGTCATATCTCAGGGTTATTGACAGGGAAGTAGACATGATAGCATAGAGGGTAGATATCTGCTCAGCTCTAGTGCTCTAAGGTTTATTATAAATGTGAAGGGTTGTGTTGTTTATCTGGGAACTGAATGATCGAAGGCAGGGTAGAAACTCTTGATTGAGGTTTAATATTTACAACACGGGGTTGGGGTGGGGGGGGGAGAACGCAGAGGCAGCAAAACAGAGTAGGGGGAGGTGATCGCTGCAGCCATAAGGTTCCAGGGATGTATGCAGCCTTTTGCTTGCTCACTGGAATGCCAACTAGCATTAGTGACATCTCAATGATCTGTGCCCCCGCTCCCTCTCGGTGTGCACAGAGCACCCCCAGGCATGCACAAGGCACACATGTAGTGCGTGTGCATACACATGGTATGCATGCATGTGTGTGCGTGCATGGATGCACGCGCACACCGTGGAGTGTATTTCCACTTCTTTTCTTAAAGGTTAATTTTGTGTTTAATTATGTGTTTGTGTGTCCTGTGCAGGTGCATGTGGAAGCCAGGAGAGGGGATTGGAGCCCCTGAAGCTGGAGTTACAGATGGTCATGAGCCTTTTGCTGTGGGTGCTGGGAACGTAGGTCCTCTGGAAAAGCACCTAATGTTCTTAGTCTTTGAGGCAGCTCTCCATCCCGTCTACTCACATCTTATGGACATTCACAGAACCATGTTCTCAGTCTCTGCTGATAAGCACAAGGCGTGTGTGTGTGTGTGTGTGTGAGAGAGAGAGAGAGAGAGAGAGAGAGAGAGAGAGAGAGAATGGATGACTGACAGCCAGCAGAATGGCATTGTGACAGCACCCAGGACCCTTTGTAGGAGCCATGGCCCTTTGAAAGCATGGGCTACACTGAAGCAAAAACAAAACCACCAAGGGCCATCTGCCTGCCTCACTGGGTCCTTGGTGGTTGTACTGGTTTACGGCCAGCAAACCCCCATAGGAATCAAAGAGCACAGAGTCTTGGCCATCCTATACTGCAGTGGAGAATAAATGAGATTGGACAATTCATTGAAATAGAATTTCATTTTTTATAGGTTTGAACTTGGGGAGTTTAAAATCAAATCCAAGCAGGTTGGGTGTCTGCTGAAGACCTGGTCTCTCTCTAGGATGGGGTCTTGGGGTTAAGCTCTTCCCAGGAGGCTGCCCCCGAAAGCTGTCACCTTGGGAGCTGAGTTTCAGCAGGACTTACAAAGTAGGTCCTCCATATCCACGCTTCTGCCGTTTGAGGCGCAATCTTCTCTGTGCTGGCTGGTTTTGTGTGTCAACTTGACACAAGCTGGAGTTATCACAGAGAAAGGAGCTTCAGGTGAGGAAATGCCTCCATGAGATCCAGCGGTAAGGCATTTTCTCAATTAGTGATCAAGGGGGGAGGGCCCCTTGTGGGTGGTACCATCTGTGGGCTGGAGGTCTTGGGTTCTATAAGAAAGCAGGCTGAGCAAGCCAGGGGAAGCAAGCCAGTAAGAAACATCCCTCCATGGCCTCTGCATCAGCTCCTGCTTCCTGACCTGCTTGAGTTCCAGTCCTGACTTCCTTGGGTGATGAACAGCAGCATGGAAGTGTAAGCTGAATAAACCTTTTCCTCCCCAACTTGCTTCTTGGTCGTGATGTTTGTGCAGGAATAGAAACCCTGACTAAGATATTCTCTATCTGGAATGTGCAGCATCAGAGCTGCCATCTTGGAACCAGAGCTCTTGTCCTCAAACACCAGATACCAAGACATCTTCCAGCATGAGGGCAGAGCGCCGAGCAGGGAGACTAGGGAACCCCCACACCAGTCCCATCCAGGGGAGATGGTTGCCTCTGGATGTCCTTCCACCTCCTGCTGACATTCACACGAGCCCTTCAGTACCAACCAGGCTCCTCAACCCTGCAGAATCCCGTAGGGGTGAACTCTACAGGGACGCTCTATGTCTGACATATGATGGCCGTCCTAATATGAGCAGGCTATCACTGTGGGGCAATGGGGACATTGGAGATGAACAGTGGAGAGGGATATTCTAGAGCCCCTTCAACACAATGCACAGCACACCCCGAGTTCAAAGATGCAAAGTTTCACCACCTCCAGAAAAGTCATCCGGACTGTGACTGCTCTCTGGGGGTCAGACTGTTGAAAAGCATTTAAAAAAAACAGGTTTATTTGTAGACATGGTCGAGACCCCACAACCTTTCTAGATATAGCATTCATTTTGCACTGGACCTATGTAAAACCTAGAATCCTGAAGAAATATAGCAAAATTCCCATTGTGCCAAAAATTGCCTGCTGACTCTGGTCCTAGGCTCTCCTACTGCTCCATGCAAGGAGATTGATTCCAAAGACTGATCTCATCTACACAAATTGATTCTCAGCAGCTGCTGACAGCTCATTAGGGAACTCGGAGGAAGCTAATTTCACACTAGACTAGAACCGGTGCTCCACAATGTCCCTTCGTCTGTCACCCTGTCCACTATGGCTCACGGGCACCAGTCAGTCGGAATTTCCTTCAGGAACACATTGTCTTGGCTCCATGTTCAGCCTCATAAAGAATGCAAACGAGCGATGAATGCAAAGAACTTGGTTCTGTTCTCAGACACAGAGTGGATGCGCCTGCCAGCGAGAGGGAAGGCAAGCAGGCAAAAATCAAAGCTTTCTTCTTCCTCAGCCGTTTATGTGGGCTGCCAGCAGACGATGCCGTCCACAGTTGAGGTGAGTCTTCCTGCTTCAAATAATCGGACCAAGGAAGTCTCTCACAGGAGAGGCCAGTAGCTATGTTTTAGTTGATTCCAGACAGTTGATGACCAAGATCAGCCATCACAATGTGACAGGGAGGGAGCTATGCCCACTCCAACCCTGTTGGCACCCCTAACAGACTTCCACCATTTCTGGGCCCTTTCGGGCCATTGTGGCTGTCATCAGGTGACTAAGGCCATCCCATCTCCTTCTGCTGCCCCACAGAGAGCAGGACACATGTGGGAGGCAGACATCCCAGTGCTGACATACAAAACCATAAGAAATGGGACCTGCGTGTTCTGGTTCACTTTTATGGGATATCAAGAAAGCCCTCCTCACCTGTAGAGATTCCCTAGAATAAAATAGACAAGAATCAGCGGGCTGCTTCCCTGCGTGAATTCTTGCAGTTCCTTTGTTTGTTTCTCAGTGTTCACTGCCAGACCCAGAAACCAGGCTGAACAAGTTTTCAGTAATCATCACCATCATCACCATCATCACCACCATCACCACCATCACCATCATCACCATCATCACCACCATTACCATCATCACCATCATCATCATCACCATCATCACCATCATCACCATCTTCATCATCAATAGAGCTACTGGGGCATGACAATGCTTTAGACTTACAGAGCATATTTCACCTTTAAAACTCTGTAAATACCAACTAATTAATCCCTTTAGCAGCCAAGTACTTACTTTGCTTCTAGACAAGGAATAGCAGTGGCCTGAAAACTGAGTCTCCCCGGGGAATAATTTCACCTGATTTTTTTCCGAGATGCTTCTTTGTCTAAATCTCAAGCCTAAAATCGCTATTTGAGAATGAGGGAACAGCCGGTCTATCTTTGCGCTAGCCTCTCTTTATTGGGGGGCAGGAAACGTTCCAGTCTTGACTCTCAGCTATGGCTCTCTGAAATTCCGCCATGCTCTGGATGTGGTCATCTCTGATGACTCAAATAGAAAACTCCAGAAACAAACACGTTTGATTCTGTCGGTCAGTTCACGACGGTACCAACACCGATGTAAACAATTTGCTGTTCCCATCTCAGGCATGTGCTTCCTTTCAACTTACTGTTCCCCTTGAATCCACAGACCTGTGAAGACTGCAGGTAAAATGTTAGCCCTGGATTACCCTCACCCTGTCTCTGAAGAGGAGCCAGTGCGGGTTTATGCCTAGCATCCCTGTGATAACACAGTATCTGCCCAACAAGCAGAACCTTAGAGAACCAGGAAGATGGTGACTGCATACAGCACAGACAGACCAGAGAAAGTCACTTGGTCCCAAGGCAGTGGTTTTTATAATTCAATTAACCACACCCTGCACATTCTGAGGCTCAGTTCTATATCAGCCACATGCTTGTCAACTCAAGGAGAAGCCATTGATGGGGAGGGGATAAGAACGTATTTTCACAGCAGATGCTGGCGAGGAGGTGGAGAAAGAGGAACACTCCTCCATTGCTGGTGGGATTGCAAGCTGGTACAACCACTCTGGAAATCAGTTTGGTGGACCCTCAGAAAAATGGACATAATACTTCCTGAGGACCCAGCTATACCTCTCCTGGGCATATACCCAGAAGATGCTCCAACATGTAATAAAGACACGTGCTCCACTATGTTCATAGCAGCCATATTTATAATAGCTAGAAGCTGGAAACAACCCAGATGTCCCTCAGCAGAGGAGTAGATACAGAAAACGTGGTACATTTACACAATGGAGTACTACTCAGCTATTAAAAACAATGACTTAATGAAATTTGCAGACAAATGGATGGAACTTGAAAATATCAACCTGAGTGAGGTAACTCAGTCACAAAAGAACAAGCATGGTATGTCCTCACTGATAAGTGGATATTAGCCCAAAAGTTCGGAATACCCAAGTTTCACTTTACAATAACCGCTGGACTGAGAGTGATGTCCCAGATGGAGGAGTTGGAGAAGGGACTGAAGCAGCTGAGGGAGTCTGCAGCCCCATGGATGGAGCAACAGTGTCAACTGGCCTGACCCCCCCCATGCTCCTGGAGGCTGGACCACCAACCAAAGAATACACATTGAGGGACCCATGGTTCGGACCACATATGTGGCAGAGGAGGGCCTTGTTGGCCATCAGGGGGAGGAGAGGCCCCAGTAAGGGGGAATGTCAAGGTGGGAATACGGGAGTGGGTAGGTGGGTGGGTGGGTGGGAGGTGGAATTCCCTCATAGAGGTGGGGGAGGGGGAAGGGATAGGTGGTTTCCAAAGAGGAGACCTAGAAAGGGGGAAACATTGGAAATGTAAATAAAGTATCAAAAAAAAAAAAAAAAAAAAGAATATATTTTCTACTCTTGCATATGTAGCTACCGGAACCAAACCATTACTCTATGTTACAACAGCCTAATAGAAATCCCTTCCCAGAACTATAAGATTGCACAGAAATAGAACGAGTTAAAATTTGACTGAAGTGTATTGGCTTCTGTCCGCTTGATAAAGTCCTTACCCCTTCCAGAAAGTAGCAACTCTGTTTATCGATTATGGCAACTATCTGGATGAAGACCACACTATAGACCCTGTCTGTAGGCTTCAAAACCTACTTTAACAAGGGTTCTCAAATGCTTCAACCTCCCTTCCAGCCCACGGTCCAAAGTAGGGGGTAAAAGATGATAACTAGGACAAGGGGTGTGGACCTGTTTAGAATCGGTTCTTTGGGGTGATTCCAATCTCTACTGTCAGGGTACCAGCAGTCCAGTTCAGTAGTGTCAGGACACCAAACATGAATCCGCAGTGACAGCAGAAACAGCCAGGCCTCTGCCTAATGAGCACGAGTCAGTGGGAGTGACCAGAGCCAGCCGGAAAGCCAGGAGATGTTCTCCGCCGCGTCTCTCTCAATGAAGTAAAGACCAGAGAAGATTCGAGACCAATGAAGCATTGCACGGCTAGCTAGGAAGCACGCTGTCACTGTCTGTTGAGTCCTCCCCAAACACCACGTGTCCTCTCATGGGTCTTGCTTCAGCAAAACATCAGGAGTCTCCGTCACGTGACACAACCAGAAATTCCCACTTCACCTGTCTGCCAAGAAAGGAATCCTTCACTCTGCCAAAGTCTGTCTGACTTGATGGTTACTAGCAAGCATGAGTCACCTGTGAGACATCTACCTGGATAACATTTATTGCTACAGTTTCTGTTTCCGTGAACACAACAGCCATTCCTTTTAGTGGGCATAGGACTCCTGACCTGTAAAAGCTGTAAGATATTGTGGGGGGGAGGGGGCGCCAGACCGGTTCAGAGCATTAGCTTGGATTTCTAGCCTGCACACTCATGGAAAGTTTTCTCTGTCTCTGATGTAGGCTTGAATTCTTGATGGTTGGAATGCTTTCCACAACACTGAGTTTATGTGCACTACATGTGTGCGTGCAGTACCTGTGGAGGCCAGAAGAGGGCGTCAGATCCCCTGGAACTGAAGTTATAGGCAGTTGTAAGCCACCTTGTGGATGCTGGGAACTGAACCTAGGTCCTTTGGAAGAGCAACCAGGGCTCTTAACCTCTGAGTCATCTCTCCAGGCTGTGTGTGTATATGTGTGTGTGTGTGTGTGTGTGTGTGTGTGTGAGAGAGAGAGAGAGAGAGAGAGAGAGAGAGAGAGAGAGAGAGAGAGAGCGATGCATTTACTCTGGACATCTTTCTCTTCCAGTCCCCACCATTCACTTCTTCACCTATAATGACCCCCACACCTCCTGCCCACCTCAGCTGCTTCTGTGATGCTCCCTGGCTACCTGCCCTAGGCCTATTCCACAGACTTCCTGTAGAGTACCTGTCATAGCTTGCATCCTTTGGGACTGATAGGAAAGATTATCCCCAATGGTTCCTGGTCAGAACAGACTCCCGTCATACAAGACGAAAAATGTCTAGTTCTCAAATAGGTTTCTTAGATCCAGGTTCTATAGCATCTTTGGAGGCGCTGGGAAGTAATGTTTTAGGCAAAACAAAAAGGGTGAGGGATGGTGCCTCTAGGGAAGACTTCTGTCTTAGGGTTTTCATTGCTGTGAACAGACACCATGATCAAGGCAACTCTTATAAAGAGCAACATTTAATTGGGACTGGTTTACAGGTTCAAAGGTTCAGTCCATTATTATCATGGCAGGAAGCATGGCAGCGTCCAGGCAGACGTGGTGCTGGAGGAGCTGAGAGTTCTACATCTTGTTCCAAAGGCAAACAGGAAACTGGCATCTTCAGGCAGCTGGAGGAAGCTCTCAAAGCCCCCCCCCACAATGACACACTTCCTCCAACAAGGCCACACCTACTCCAACAAGGCCACACGTACTCCAACAAGGCCACACCTACTCCAACAAGGCCACACCTCCAAAGAGTGCCACTCCCTGGGCCAACCACATTCAAACCATCACAGCCTCTTAACTTCAGATACAGGCTGGTTAGTAAGGCCAGTCAGAAACAGGTTTTCCTCACTCCACATCCAGATAGTCTCATGTCCGAAGTAGTCTTCGGTTGTGAATAGCCCTGGGCTGTTTGTAATCTGCTAATTCTGCCCTCCTGGGAGGGGCTTCAGACAAGGAGTGAGTTACACTTGTGACTTCTTGTGAACCAATCCCCTAACGAATAAAAGATCCAATCACTGGGCATATAGGGAGAATTCCAGGATGGAGAGAGGAAGAGAGAAGGAGGAGAGAGAGAGAGGTGCCTTTTGGAACGGGGACAGCATGTAGTAGGTAAGATGTAGCTAGTAGAGTCTCCTGGTATGGCAGATCTGCAAGGATTCGCTACCAGAGGAATCAGACTTTGATAAGGCTTACAAGATTAGGTTTTAGTTGATGCGCCCAGAGATTGAGTTATCATTGTTTGTGAGCTAAGTTTGTGTTGCGTTTTCCTTCATGGGGTGGCTCGTCTAGGTTCAAGAGAGAAAGGTACAGCAGCAAAGTGTGGGTTTGCCTGATGTGCACCACAGAGGCCATGGGGGTGTTGAAGCATGGGGCTGGCGTGGTAGTGACCTGCCAGTGGGAACCTAGTGAGCTGGGTGGAGAGATCGTGGAGTCTGAGTCAGAGCTCCACAACATGAAAGCAGGTTGGCCATTGCCTGCCAATGCATGGCTGGCCAGTCTGCCAGGGAGAGAGAACCAGGGCATAATGCGGGAACATGTGCTATACATTTCATCTTTTTTAATATTTCCCACAACAGCCGGGCAGTGGTGGCGCACGCCTTTAATCCCAGCACTTGGGAGGCAGAGGCAGGTGGTTTTCTGAGTTTGAGGCCAATCTGGTCTACAGAGTGAGTTCCAGGACAGCCAGGGCTACACAGAGAAACCCTGTCTTGAAAAAGCAACAACAACAGCAACTATATATATATATATATAGTTATTATATATAATATATATTATATATATATAATATATTATATATAATAACTATATATTATATATATATATATATAATTTCCCGCAACAGTCTTCCAGGAAGCCCTGATTTTCTGTGGCTTCCAAGCCCTCCTGGCAGAAAGCCCTGCAGGATTCATTTGTCTCTGTAACTCTCTGTCTTGCTTGTTTGGGTACTGCAGGAAGGGCAGACAGCTGCCTGCCTCAGATCTGACTTAGTGGCCTCTTCCTCAATAGACCTTCAGATCTGGGGGTGGGTGGCCCATTCTGGTTTCCCAAAGGTTGTTGTCGGTGCTCATTGAACCATTTGTGGAAGGTCTTAGTGATTCTCATTCATCTTACGGATCCATCACCTGTCTTCTCTCCCTGGCCTTGGGCCCCAGAGGCTGGATCTAAAGAACTAGACCCCGCAGGGCCCACAGCTCTCAGGCAGTTGGCTGAATTGGGTCCATGGAGATGCTAGCGGGTCTTCGGAAGGTAGGAGAGATGATAGGCATTCGTTCCCCTCCAGATGTTCAGGCCGCAGGCGCTCCTTGGAGTTGGCCTCTATGTCCCGCCCAACTGCAGCCAACTGAGGCAAGCCCCCTGTTTCTCACTAGTTCTGTGGAAGTAGTGTCTCCATTAGACCATGTCCTGAGTGTGCCGCTGTCCTACCTGCTCCCAGAGAAGAGTCTGATCACCCCAATGTCCACTCTGGAACTGGGCCATTATTTTCTTGCTAACACAGACTGACTCCCTTTTTGGGCTGGAGAACATGCAAGTCTGGTGAATCTGAACTGAAACACCAAGGTTCAGTTTCTTGAGTTGCTAAGACTCCAGGTGGATTCCATGACACCAGGTAGAGTGGGTGGGCTTTTACAAGTGATCTGTACCTCACGTTGCATTCTGTCCTGGAGTTTCAACATGGTGACTGGTTTAGAACTGGTGCTTCAGCCTGGCATGGAGACACTGGCCTATGTAATCCCACCCCCTCAAGAGTTTGAGGCAAGAAGTTTACAAGTTCAAGGCCAGCATGGGCTAAATAGCATGTATTAACAGCCAGCCTAAGCAACTGGAAAGGGTCGTGGCTGTGGCTAAGAGGTCAAGCACTTGCCTAGGCTGAAAAGCCTCCAGATATGTAATGAACTACAGACAGTCTCTAACGCATAGTGAGGTGCTTACAGACCCTTACAGCAAAGGTATGACTCTGCACTGCCCTCCCGTCTCTTGCTGGCCTCCATGTGGTCTGTGAAACCCAATGGATAAGCCCAGTGTGTACCCAACCCCAATCCCCTGGCCCCATGCTACGCCTCTGTAACCGATGTGTGCTGACAACTCCTTTGTCCACTAGAGAGTCACCCCAGCTCATCCTTCCTGGTGTAAGAGCCAACAGACCATTACTTGGGTTGAAGTAGGTAAAGTTGAAACCTTAGGGAGCCACGACATTGAAGTATTTCTCTCACTGCAGGTCTTGCTTGTTCCACATTGCTTTTGTACCAAGCCAAGGTGCCCCGGTGTCACAGGTGTGCCATCTTCCGATTCCCTTGGGAAGCTGTCTGCTCAGTGTGGGGAGGTGGGGACTAGCACTCCAGTTTCCAGTGGCCTTCTGTGTCCACTTCCTTCTTTCCACCTGCCCTGTGACCAGAAGTCTGTTTGAAATAGAATTCTATTTCTTCAAAGGCCTTACTCTCGGACAGTGCCGACCTCTGTCTTGCCACACATAGAGGACAGTGTTGTCAAACCCGAGTACCTCCAAGCCCTTCATGCAAATTGAAGCTAAGGCCAAGCTCCTTCCAGAACCCAGCCATTGCTTAGACCTGGGTGGAGCTTTCGGTAGGAAAGGACCAAGGGTGTTCTGTGTCACACCCATAACATTTCTACTTATCAATCTGTGGGACACCTTGACATTGGAGTTGAGCCTGGCTCTAATCCTGGATGGATTACCCACTGGGCTGCTTGGGTCATAGGTATGGGTCACAGCTAGAAATGTAAAGCCAGGCTGCTAGCACAGGAACCAGCTACTTGTCTTTTGTGAGCCTCAGTCTTATCATCTGTAAAACGGGCTAAGGACATAGATCGGAGTTCTATGTCTTTAGAAGGATGCAAGGACTCATTGTATCAGAAGAGCTCAGAGTATCATTCAGTCAATATCAATGCTTCTCAGGATGGGGTCAAGGTTGAAAGTACTCGGTATGGAGAGCACATTGTATCCATCTGGCCTCTGGAGCATCCTAGCTCAGCAGTAAAGCTCACAGCAGAGACAGCTGTGCTCAGCCTTGTGAGAAAGGACCAGATGGGCAGTGCAGTCTGAGTGCAGAGCAAAGTGTGATTCTGAACTCCCATTTGTACCGAAGACATACCACTCCCATGCCACTGTGTAGTTGAAAAGTCAAATCTACAAAATAAAAACCACTCCTGAGTTCGAGGCCAGTCTGGTCTACAGAGTGAGTTCCAGGACAGCCAGGGCTACACAGAGAAACCCTGTCTCAAAAAAAAAAAACAAAAACAAAAACAAAAAAAACAACAAAAAAAAAAACCACTCCTGGAGTCTCTGTCCTAATCAGGACTGAGGGGTCACATGCTTCTTTATATGAATGCCGGCCGAGCTTCCATTCTGGGAAGCTCCTACACAGCCTCATCCCCTCCCCGGCCCCAGGTGCAGTGAGGTCTCACCCACACCCTCTCCGTTCAAACACATTCTATTTGCCAACCTTCACAGTCTGCTGCAGTCTTGTTGTCATGGACGACTGCCTCTCACTGTTAGGGATAGCACCGCCATGTTCTCTCCCCCAAAACAGAGAGAAAGAGGAATGTATTCTAACGGAGACTGGGTATAAAACCTCACTGGCTTCAGAACATCCTAAAGAATAAACATGAGCAGTACTCTACACCCCAAGGAGGAAGCATATTCAGCCCAGAGTAGCAAATAGCCCAGGCTAGCCAGTCAGCTGCATCACCCATCTCTTCTTTCCCAGCTTGGGAATGTACCAGTAGGTTGAGGTTGAGGTTGCAGAGATTCAGAAGGAGGCTCACAGCACCCAGAGTCTGCCTGTCTTAGCTAGGCTTCTACTATGTTGATAAAGCACCATGACCATAACTAGCTTGGGGAGGAAAGGGGTTTTCTCAGTTTGCAACTCTCTGGGTCACAGTCCATTGCTGAGGGAAGTCAAGGCAGGAATTCACGGCAGGAACTCAAGGCAGGAACTCACGGCAGGAAGCTGAAGGCAGCAGCTGATGCAGATGTCATAGGGAACACTACTTACTGGCTTGCTCCTCATGGCTTGTTCAGCCTGCTTTCTTTTTTTTTTTCAAGACAGGGTTTCTCTGTGTAGCCCTGGCTGTCCTGGAACTCACTCTGTAGACCAGGCTGACCTCAAACTCAGAAATCCGCCTGTCTCTGCCTCCCAAGTGCTGGGATTAAAGGCGTGCACCACCACTGCCCAGCTCAGCCTGCTTTCTTATAGAACCCAGGATCACCAGCTCAGAGATGGTTCTACCCACAGTGAGCTGGGCCCCCTCTCACAGAAATCATTGGTCAGCAAAAGGCCCCCACAGGCCAGTATGATGAGGACATTTTTTTCAAGCGGGGCAATGGTAACTTTTACCTTAAGTATGGATACCTCACATAAGAGAAATGGGTCTGGCTGAGATCACGTGGTAAGGATCCAGGCATTGGCTGTTTGAAAGGCAGTGTGCTGTTAGTTTTTCTTGACTTGACCCAAGCTAGAGAATTTGAGAAGAAAATGACTCCCTCCCATACCCCAGGGTAGCTCACCCACCAGGCCAAGTCTCCTGTGAAGGCTGTTCCCAGACGTCATACAGCTGGGCAAGGGGAAGACAGAAGATGGCAGGCATTCCTTGCATAGAATCTGGCAAGCAAGTACATCAGACCAAAGTCAAGGCCTGGACATCAGGCAGATGGGAGCTGTCCCGAGTCAGGCTGCACAGATGCCAATTGCAAACAGAGTTGTGTACTCAGGATTTGGGCCAGTGTCCACCCCAGATGGTGAGTGAACCCAGCTTGGGTTGGGAGACAGGACAGAGTGTCCTGCCTTAGAGTGACCAGGGGACTGGCAAAGGCTAATGAACCAAGGGGTGGAAGGAGAAGAGGCCATGATGTAAGTGAGTAGGCGAATGTAGCTGTCTTTCTTTCTGTCTGTCTGTCTGTCTGCCTTTCTCTCTTTCTTTCCTTCTCTTTTTTTCAAGGCATGGTTTCTCTGTGTAGTTCTGGCTGTCCTAGAACTTGTACTGTAGACCAGGCTGACCTCTAACTCAGAGATTCACTTGCCTCTGCCTCCCAAGTACTAGGATTAAAGGGGTGCGCCACCACCACCAGCACATGGAATACTCTCTTATTAACCTGCCCCCTCAACGTGGTGACTTTCCTTCACTTTAGCAAGCTCAGAAATGAAGTGAAAGAACCTTTTCCCCTGGACCAGGCTTCACATGCATCTCCTAAAGTGGGCAAAGAAAGCAGGAACTGCAGGCGTGGGACAGATGATACCAGTTTGGGGTCACACCTGCAGTTTAAGTCTGCCTGAAAGGTCACTTAAGGGCAGAGGAAACCAAACAGTGGCCTAGCTGCTAGGGTAGGCTATGGGGAAGGCTCATGTGGGCAATGATATCGCTTGCCTATGTTTGGTTCTTGTGACCTTCCCAGGGCCCCTGAGCACAGGAGTTGCCATGGAGACTTGTAACTGGGTTTTGGCTACATTGTAAATTCTTCTTTCTTCCACCTTTCTCCACCTTGTTTCTTCCCTTTCAACCCCCTAACATTAGATTGGAGAGAGAAAAAAGGATAGAAAGGAAATGGGGTAACATTATCTTTAGACTACTTCCTGCTGATTAGAGGTGTTGAGTTCCTTGGGGGCAAATTTCATCTTCACTGTCAGGATATCTAATTTCTTCTTCTTTGTGCAGGACTACTTAACAAACTGCAATTAACAACGACCAACAGCAACCAACCACTACCCAACAACCTGCATGGCTTCTCAGGGACCTCACATTTACATGCCTTTTGAAAAGTCCCCAGAATTCCATAGTCACACAATCACAGAAGCTACCTGCTGCTGGCAAAAATCACACCCCTGCTAGAGCACGAGGCAAATCATAGTCAGCTGCTGTGGACAAGCTAAAGCAGCTCCATATCTCACACCTGGGACTAAACCAAAAACATATTCTTATAATACTTCTTTGTTTTGTAAAGAAAGCAAAAGTTCAAAATTGTCATTACAGAGAATGTCCTAGCTGTTGTGGTGATGAGTCCTTTTGTATCAAGGGTACTCCTGGGCTACTGTGTGGAGGAGGATGGGTTACCACTAGAGATGTGTGTGTGTGTGTGTGTGTGTGTGTGTGTGTGTGTAGGGGGTACAGTCAGCCATAGGGAATACACTCCACATGTTTCGGGATGTCAGATTTGAGAAGGGGAACACAGGTAGAAATCAGTAGCTTCAGACTGGAAAGGACCAAAAGCCTCTTCCCCACGACCCCCAACAATTAGCAGCAGAAAGAGAGTTCTAAACCAAACCACAGTTAATCCATGTGCTGGCAAACCTGAGGTTAAACATAAACGGGGCTAAACATGTCATCCTGGCTGTGAACAAAGAGCAAGCCCAGAAACATTGTTAAATGTATCACCTCTGAATGTGCCTGTTGCCATTGCTTCAAATGTTACCTAAATGTCACTGCATGTCTGCTACATGTTTGCAGTTATCCCAATTAAAACAAACAAACAAACAAACAACAATAACACCCACATAGACCTTATTTTGTTTGAAAATATCAAATTTTGAAATTAGATATTTATGCCTGGGCAGGGTGGTATCACACACCTGTGATTCTGGCACCTGGAGGAGGAAAAGAAGGATCAAGGGTTCAGTGGAGGCTAGCATTGGCAACGTAATGAGACACAGTCTTAAAGAGCAACTACACATTTGAAGAGAAAGTTGTCATTTTGGGTAAAGTGGTTCATAGCTCAAGTTTTGCCCCTTGGCAGAGAATCAGTTGAGAACCCAGTGTGTGGGAACCTGTTAAAACTTCACTGTATCTTCCCCAAATATCTTCCTCTTTTTAAAATGCCAGTTTACAACTGACTCCTCTTAGAATGGGGTTTACCTAACAACCTACTTATCTTGTAGTTGACACATACGTTTCTTTTAAAGATCTCTTTAATTTTATATGTATAAGTGTTTGCCTGACTGTATGTATGTGCACTGTGTGTGTGCAGTACCAGTAGAGGCCAGAAGAGGGCGTCATATTCCCTGTAACTGGAGTTGCAGATGGTTATGAGCTGCCATGTAGATGCTACGAACCAAGTTTGAGTCCCCTGCAAGAACAGCCAAGTGCTCTTAACCTCTGAGCCATCTCTCTAACCCCAATAGATTTGTTTAGTATCTTTCTATCATATGAGACCACTTTCAAAAAAAAAAAAAATGTTATCTGGCAACTACTGGAAGCCTCATTACCTTGATTCAGGATTTCCTTGGCAGCAACATCTAGTAATGTTGGTGAGTGTGTGTGTGTGTGTGTGTTTTCCTCACAGCTCTATGTGTTCAATGCCTTTCTCTTCTATTTCTAAAGTGATGTGCAAATTGCAGATTCAGGAGCTAGTAAGCCAGTCCACGGGCACCCAAAATCACCGATGGGCAAACCTACAGGAGAACCCCAAGCAGGACTAGTGACCATGGCGTGAGTAAGAGGGAGGGATAGTTTTGGCTTTTCTTGGGGACCAAGGCTTCTGTTGTTCATGAAACACATATCTCTCCTCTCAAAGGAGACAGGCAGTAGTTTACTCTTGAGCTAAATATCCATAGCAGAGGCCTAGGAACAGGGATTAGGGTTACCCCAAATAAAATGTTACAACATGGAAATAATTTCATCGAGTTGTTATAGTTCCAGAATAAAAGAATGTCATAAATCAAGGCAGTCCCCAAATCTATTCATGGGAACATCAGGTAGGCGAGCTAGAACAAAAGAGGGAAATCTGCTATGGGTGTCTGATGTGATCTGATGACATTCTTAGCTTTAGATTTGTGGAAGCAAGGGTCTTGTCTTAATTCACTTTCCGTTGGCATGATAAAACACCATTGTTGCAGGAAATATTAAAAAATTCAGCAAGTTCCGGAGCTATGCCCTGGTTCTCTCTGACCCGGCGGGCTGGCTGTCTATGCACTGGCGAGCAATGGCCGACCTGTTCTTATCTTGGGAGACTCTCTGACTTAGAGCTCCAAACTCTCTCCACCCAGCTCGCTAAGTTCCCACTGACAGGTAGCTACCATGCCAGCCCCATGCTTCAAAACCCCCAAGGCCTTTGTGGTGTACATCAGGCAAACCCACACTTTGCCGCTGTACCTTTCTCTCTGGAACCCAGTTGTGTTGCAGCAAGAAGGAAAACACCACACAAACTTAGTTCAAAAACAATAGTAACTCAATCTCTGAGTGCAACAACTAGAATCCTAATCTTGTAAATCATATTAAATCTAATTCCTCTGGTGCCAGTGAAACTGGAAGACACTAGCAGCTATATCTTGTCCTTTCACTAATCCCGTTCAAAAGCCCCTAACTCTCTCCTGCTTCCTCTCTTCCTCCTTCCAACCCGGAAGTCCCGCCTACTCACCCAGTGATTGGTCCCTTTATTCATTCAGGGAGGTTCACAAGAAGTCACCTAAGTATGTGACTCATTCCTCCTGGGAGAGCAGAATTAACATCAAAATACAGGCAGCACCAGAGCCACCCACAACACACCGTCACCCAAAGCAACCTGTGAGAGTTTATTTCGGCTCACAACTCATTGTCCACCCCTGAGGGAAGTCAGGGCAGGAACTCCAGGCAGGAACTCCAGGCAGGAACCTGGAGGCAGGAACTGAAACAGAGGCCACAGAGGAATGCTGCTTACTGGCTGACTTCCCTCGAACTGATTGCTCAGCTAACTTTCTCATACTGCCCAGGACCACCTGTCTCAGGGCTGCAGTAGGCTAGACCCTTCCCCATCAATGACTAAACAAATGTCCCTAGACTTGCCTATAGGCCAGCCTGATAGAGGCTATTTTTTTTTTAAATTGAGGTTTCCTCTTCCCAGATGACCCTAACTTGTGTCAAGTTGACAAAGACCTAAATAAATGCAGTCTAAAAACTTGCACCTGAGGGTCACATGGTGTTAGGTCCTACATGGAGAACAGCTACGAAGAGGCATTGACAGATAATTTGGACTCTGAATCTGTAACATTTCTACTCTGCACAATTGGGAAATTTTAATCAGCCAATCTCCTTGCAGAATCTTTAACGTGAGTGTGGCTTCTTTTTTCTTCTTCTTGAAACTTTGCTTCCTGCTCTGACTCTTTAGAGGGCGTAATACAAGTACTTAGCAAACCAGTATAAGGTCCTAGCCAGGTGCAACTCGAGATCCAGGTGGGATCGGTTGGGGTTCAGGATTGAGGGGTGGGGAGAGCTGGGATTCTTAGAAGTCGATGAGATTGAAGGAGACCTGAGAGGTGTCATGCATGCTGGCAGGTGTCTCTCCTAATGACGCCTTGGCTTTAAAATTCACCAAAATTTGAAGGTTCGGAGAAGTCACCCCAATACTTACTCTCTGTCCCTGGAGTTGGAGATGAATCATCTGTACTTCCATTTTTAAAATAACTGTGTGAGTAATAGTGCTAATATTTTCCATTTTAAGAGAAACCCAGAAAGTGAAAGGAGATTGTTTTCCTTAAGCAATGTAGATGCCAATGTAATAAAATCCTTCCCATACGTGTGTGCACACAGCAGGTGAAACATGTCACAGTAAGTTCACCCTGGTCACACGGAAGGACGCCGGACTTTCTGACCAGGGTCATCGAAGTATCTGAGAGAAAGACAGGAGTTTAGTGTTCCCTAAACTACTGAATGCCACAGTAATAATCGGCTGCCAGAGCCCTGGAAACCTTCAGGATGGGCGGCTACACGGAGCCTGCTTCTGCTGGCTGCCCTTCTGTGAGGATGCAGGAGGCAGACGTGGGGGAACCAGCTCTCCGTGGCTGCAGATCTGCACCCTGCCTTCCCTCCCCAGCTGCCAGTTTGAAGGGCATGTGGGTTGTGTGATCTCTTTGTTCCTTTGAAAGAGAAGAGAAATGTGCTCGGTGTAAAAATAGGGTTTAAAAGGCTTTAAAAACCAATCATGCCACATCAGTACGGGTGACAGAGGAGAGTGCTTCCTGCGGTGGCACCTGCAGAGACCCCCTCCCCCCAGGTATCTCCGCCCCGCTTCCCCTCTGCACCACAGCTTGGGTGCTTCCCTGATTCCATCTACCGGAGTCACTTGCTTTTAGGGTTGAAAGAGAGTTTATTCACTCACCGGGAGACAAAGCTGGGTTTGGGGCTGCAGCCTGAAAAAGTACTGCAGCCCCCCAGTCCCCTCTATGGTCCCCTTATTTTTACTTAAGAACCGAAGGCTTTTCCATTAGAGTTCCCAGATCCTCCTCCACAAGCTTTTCAATATTTTTAGCACCACAGGTCTCTCTTATCTGGATGTGGTAACCCCTTAAGACTTTGAGGGCCATCCAAGAAGACATCCAGGGTATCTTGTTAAAAGATGTCAAGAGTAACGCGTCTTTCACTCACAGGACCCCATATCACCCTTTTCTTGCTTTAAGGACTTTATTTACTCTTTAAGGGCAAGAACTGGGTCTTAGGTCAGCTAAAGAGGCACTCCCTAAAATACAATTAAGTCCCTGGTACTCTGTAGGGTTCCCTGCACACGACCCACCAGCATGGCTCCTTCCTCACTGTGACAGCCTCAGTCAGGGGCTGAGGCTTGTAGCTCAGTCCCTAATCAGTCGTCCTTCACTGCTGGCTTTGAGCAACTAAAAAAAAAAAAAAAAAATCTGCCTTATCCCGAAGGGAGTCTTTAGAGTAATCACACATGCCTGGCTGGTACCCAGGGCCCCACACTTTATGTCAGTCCCACCTAGCTCCCTCCTCGCCATCCCTGTGTCACACAGGGACCCCCCAATCAGGGCTTTGGCATCAGACCTTCATCCTAGCCTTCAATCTCAGCTCTGCCAGTGACTCTGGGCAAGCAATTAATGAGTCACTTTCCTCTGGAAAATGGAGTTAATGGCACTTCCTTTATTTGTACAGAGAAGGTTTTTGAGCATATGTGAGACGTTCGGTGACTTGGAACAAGAACTCTCTTCCCTTCTGTGTTCTCCACTGTGATTTGTCAGAAAAATTACCATAGCCAACTCACAGTGCCGTGAGTGGTCTGACAGCTGTTCCGCTGATGCAGCCCTCTGAGTGGCGCTAACGAGGACCCTGAAGTTCTGTGAGAGCCTCAAACTTGTGCTGACTGCAAATGTAGCCTCCTTTACCCATCAGCCTCCTGAGACTCCTGGGATGACAGAGAGGCTAGGAACCACCCCACCCTACCCCCTTTACCAGCTTCTCTACCTTCAGAAAACATTACTGGGGTCCAGAGAGATGGCTCAGCAGTTCAGAGCAGGTGGTACTGCTCTCGCAGGGGATCTGAGTTCGGTTCCCAGTACCTGTATTAGATAGCTTACAACCAACCACCTGTGACACCCGCTGCAAGGGATCCAACACCCTCTTTTGGCCTCTGTGGTCCTATGTGTGAGCGGGCGCACAATTTAAAAGTTTCCCTTCACAAGAAATCAAAGCTGTCCACACACTTCAACCATTCTCAGAAATCGCTGAGCTAAGCCTCACAGTTCTTAGAAAGTGGCTGAGCCAGCTCCACGCAGGGGTCCCAGACAGCCGGCTTCCATCTACTCTCTCTGTGCTCTTGACAGAGTGACTCTGCGTTCGAGGATCCAGCCTCCTTATACAGAGATCCTAAATCGGGAGACTGACACCCGTTTTCCTTGCCCACACATAGTATCAGCTATAATCGCGCGTTTTCCAAAGACGCCGCGAGAAACTGCGAGAAAGCCAGGGGCTCGGGCTCCCGCGCAGCTCCTGCCGCTGCCAGAGCATCATCATGGTACCCAAACACTCTGAGGTCTTGTCAGAAGAAGCATGTATCCTAGGAATAAAATTTGGCCGCAGGAAATTGAAAAAGACGTGTTGTGTTTCCTTTATTCTGCTATTTGGTCATTGACATTGAGATTCACCCTGTGCCTTGCAACGGGGTTGCAGAGGAGACAACAAAGAAAAACACGAGTCCACAGGCTAATAATGCCGGTGGGATCCAGAAGCAGATGGAAAGCCTCCATGTTCAGGGGATGACAGGGAAGTACAACACATTTACAAGAATGCCATTTTTCTCTTTCACCTTGGCCTTCTTGCTGTCTGGGTTTATGTTTAGTCTCCACAGAATCCTGCCTGTCTAGGACAGACTCATACCATATCTGATGTTTCAACAACTGGTGATCCATGTGCTCTCCATCCTATAAGGTTTAAAGGATTCTGGGAAATTCCTGGTATGATGCCATAGACATCATAAAGTCACAAGATGCTGTGTGTTAATGGATTGCCGGCATCAACACGCCAACTACACCGCCAGATGTATACAGACCTAGAACATATAATTATGTCCGGCACACAATATTGACAGTGCTGATAAACAGTGAAGCTGCTACTTTATGCTTCTTCTAAACTTTCCTACCATTCTTTTAGAGGGTGTGTCTTCTTATTAAAGGCAGTTTACTGTAAATGATCGACCAGCATTAAACATCACCGCATGATTTACCAGCAGCTGGTGTTTACTGTCTCTTGACCACATGGGATAATTCACCTGGACACTCAGGCTTGTCCGGCAAGGAGCTCTCTTCTCAAGTTAAGTAGCCCAGGACTGAGGCTGACTAGTGCTTCACTCTTCCCAATCCCCAGTCCCTGGAGTCAGGTCAGGCTGACCTCACCCCTTGGATCTAGGCAATGGCTGTGTGACTCAGGCCAGGTAAGCGCTCTGTCTGCCTGGCCACCTGAGCTGATACAGAGTTTGCCAGGTAAGATGCAGGCTACTTTTAAAAGCCCCATTAACATTTTGAATCCATGCCAAATATTTCACGAGACACTGCTAAGAAATTATTTGTTGTTCGTGTGAAATTCATATTTTTTAATTCGGTATGATCAAAGGTAATTTTTTATAGTACTCAGGAATTTCAAAGTTAATGTGACATTGTTAGGGTTTGGACACATCTGAACACGTGGTTCTGGATCGGTGGCATGCTGTTTTGGGAGAGAGTCTAGGTGGAATATTCTCTCTGGCTGTCTCCTCTCTCTGTGCCTCCTGACCTTCTGCAATGTTAGCTGTGTGCTTGCTGCAGACTCCCGTTGCTTGTTACCACAGTGCTCTGCCTGCTCCACCGAAGACTCCTCTGGAGCAGGGTCAAAAGAAATCTTCCCTCCCTTGTTTCTGTCTTGCGTTTCATCACAGTGACCAGTAGCCCAAGCAGACTTTTCAATTTTGTTTTGCTCCATCTGGCAATTCTATTTAATAGTCTGATGGGAACCTCCTCTCCCCTAATCAGATGTTCTTGGAATTACGGCTTAAAGTCACCTCTGGGAAGCTGTCCCGAGAAAGGAGTTAGTTCTCTGTTAGGCCCACGGGAGAGATGGGAAGAAATCTCTCACTCTTCCAGAGTCTCCAGATCCAGCTGTTCTGAAGAGCCCTCGGCCTGCCCAACAAAGCAAGTCACTTGCAACTGGAAAACCTTTCCCAGGACCCCCCACCACATTTCCCCTGTATGAAGTCTCCTAAATTGAAAGAATTTTTCACCCAAAATCTTTGCCGTTCCTTAAAGAGCTTCATTGCATTTCAACCTTCGCCGGTTTTTAATAGACTCTTCCAGCGAATGGCACATCGTGTCTCCGGTATCACGCATGGGTTGTCTTTGTGTTCTAGAAGGTAATACATCTGCTCCGGAGACTTAGCCCTGAACATTCTAGAAAAGGTTTGTTCAATGGATTGTGAGCAAAAGGGGAGCAGCAACCAGTGGGAGCCAGCAGGCTCCTCTCTTGGAGTGGCTGAAAGCTTGTAAAATGGGCTTAGATTTGTAGCCAAGGCAATGTCATCGGCCACCCTAGGGACTGGAATTATGACTGTGAGGACGACTGTGCCCATCCTCAGTGGAGACCTGAGGTGTTAAGGGGTATCCACTGCGTGCTTCCAACCCCATGACTTAACCACTCTGAAATTAAGGGATCAGCACAGACAAAGATAACAGGGTTTTAGGAAGCAGTTTATGGTGATCTCATGATCCCCATCCGGAGGGAAAATATAGAGGAAGAAAAATTTAGTTTCAGTGGGAGGGCACTGGGGTGAGGCAGCTTGTCGGCTGGAGTTCAGAGACTCACGCTTAGAGATAGAACGTGGCCTGTAATTACCTTGTTCGTGCACGCTGGGCTTTACCAACAATTTAAGGTCAGGGGAGACAGTCCATCAGCTTGTTGGTGACACAGAAGGGAGAGAAGTGGGCCATATGTTGGAAGACAGGAATGGGATTTAAACCAATTTAATTTTCTGAATCAATGGTTTAATGCTAAAATGCATTTATAAGCCACTAATGCATAGATAGTTAAGCAAGAGGAAGAGAACACACTTCCGGCAGGGTTAAAAAATGGCCAGGCTCACACATGGAAAAAGGGAGATGTTTATGTGGCGAGGACACAGTCACTTTGATCTATGACACGCTATGAATCACACATGGTGGCCGAAGAGCAAACTCAATGACAGACCGTAGCATTGTCGAGGGGGGTTCACAGCCCGGGCCCCAAGCCGGATCTGATGAGCGGTCCTTAATAAGCCAACTGAAAGAGCAGAATTAATAGTGAGAAATAGAAAGAGGAGATTTACTCAATGTGGGTGCACTGGGAAGGAGGGCGGAGAGATTCAGAGAGCCTACCACCCCCATCCCGCCCCCAGTGCCACCGCTGCTGCTACCACCGCTGCTGGCCGCCCCCGCCCCCACTGCCACTCCTGCCGCCACCTCCACCATGTGTGTATGTGTCCTGAAGTGAGAGTAAAGATTCATTAGAGGGCTAAAGACATGTACATCTAGGTGGAGCCAGCCAAGGTGTGGCCCTGCCCACCTCTGACCCTTCCTTGTCTGGGCTTCAGTCTCATCCTGTAAGGAAGTCTGACAGGCTGTTAGATCACCATGAAATCTCTTTCCAGGAGACAAATTCTCCCTCTGGCTGCTCCTTTTCCTTCTCCCAGTGTGAGATTCCTGGGGAAATTCTCATTTTTGTGGACTCCAATGTTTCAATAGTCTGATAGATTGTGAGGTGCAGGTGTCTTTTTTAAGAACGTCTCCAGCTCTTCCCAGCCTGCTATGTCATCAGCTTCACGGTGCCTACTTCATGGGACAGGTGAGCCTCCTGTTCCCTGCCTGGACATACTCCTTTATCGTGAATACAACTGAAGATTGCCCCGAGGAAGGCATCAGGTTTATAAGAGAAAAGTATAGAAACAATGTACTTGCTTGCTGTAGGCGTTAGTCCTTTAGCAAAGAGATTCAGCAAAATCTTGACCAGATGAGATCTTGAATAGTCTTGGAAATGAGGTAATACATAAATAAATAAATGCCCAAGGTGAAACAATCATTGAGTTAGTTACCGCTTCATACTATAATAAACACCCGAGATGATCAGCTTATAAAGAGATTAGGTTTGTTTTGGCTTCAGTTTGAGGCCATGGCTTTTGGACTTGTAGGTAGGTAGGTAGGTAGCAGACCATAGTGGAAACACAAAGCAGTGGAAGGATCTGAACTCATGGTGGCCAAGAAGCAAAAGTAAGACAGGAGGAGATACCTGGATCCCAGTATTCTCTTCCGGGGCCCTGATGACGTCACTTCCTAACACTGGGTCCCTACCTCTTCCCCAACAGTGCCACAGTCTGAGGACCAAGTCTTTACCATGTAGACCTTTGGGGACATTCTAGAACCAAACTATGATTAAGGTAGAGAGTTCCTACCTTAGAGATCTCAGTGTGGGGAAGATAGAGTCCATAAGTGGGTGTTTGGGCAGAGGCTCCATGAAGAGCCAGGAGACCAGGGATGACAGGAAACTGTGAGTAGAGAGGAAATCCCTGAGGGCTGGATTGAGTTTCCAGGGTGGCTTCTGTTCAGACTCTTTTGATCATTATTTTTACCCTTTGGCGCATATATATATATATATATATATATATATATATATATATAATTTTAGTATTTACCTTTTCCCTATTATGCTTTCCCCTATTCCTATTATTACCTATTTTCCCAATTAAAGCCTTCTACTTTCACTTGTTTTATATGACTGACTCAGCTTCAATAGCGTTGCTGGGGGCTGGAGAGATGGCTCAGCAGTTAAGAGCACTGGGTCTCTTGGAGAGGACCTGGGTTTGGTTCCCAGCACCCACATGGTGGCTCACAGCCATCTGCAACTCCAGTTCCAGGGAATCTGAATCTTTCTTCTTCTTCTTACCTCTTTGGGCACCAGGCACACATGTGGTGCACAGACATACATGAAGGCAAAATACTCGTACATATAAAGTAAATCTAAAAAGAATTTTTAAAAATTCTATGCCTTGACTACCTCAAGACACAGGGCAACCAGGCATTGTAAAATGACCTGGTACAGTGTGGTAGGGCAGGCAGGCATAGCTGGGAGTATATTCACTCCCTTCTGTTTCAAACAAAAGGACTTAAATCTGAGCAAGGCTTTAGTTTGAGATATAAATCCTCAGGTATGAGGATTGTACTGGCTGGTTTTGTGTCAACTTGACACAAGCTGGAGTTATCACAGAGAAAGGAGTTTCAGGTGAGAAAATGCCTCCATGAGATCCAGCGGTAAGGCATTTTCTCAATTAGTGATCAAGGGGGGAGGGCCCCTTGTGGGTGGTGCCATCCCTGGGCTGGTAGTCTTGGGCTCTATAAGAGAGCAAGCTGAGCAAGCCAGGGGAAGCAAGCAAGCCAGTAAGCAGCATCCCTCCATGGCCTCTGCATCAGCTCCTGCTTCCTGATCTGCTTGAGTTCTAGTCCTGACTTCCTTTGGTGATGAACAGCAATGTGGAAGTGTAAGCTGAATAAACCCTTTCCTCCCCAACTTGCTTCTTGGTCATGATGTTTGCGCAGGAATAGAAACCCTGACTACCACAAGGATATATCAATGAGCTAATGTGTCAAATGAGCCCTCAGCAGCATCCAGAATGCTAGAAACTATAGGGCAAAAGACATGGTTGGCTTACTCCACACATGTTAAAAAATGAAGAGGGACAGAAAAAAGCCTATTAGCCAAATTTAATGTGCATTAGATTTGAGTTAGGCAAGGGAGGTTTTTCTACTAACTAGATACTTAATGGTGTTAATACATTGAAACTTAAGTGTGATCACTGTTTGTGGATGAGTTTTAGAATCCTTCTTACCTTAAGGAAAACATACCGATGTATTTGTGATTAAAAGGTGAAGACAACTTGGAGAGCTGAGGGTGGTGTATACACCTTCAATTTCAGCGCTTGGGAGGCTGAGGCAGGCAGACTTTCGTGAGTTTGAGGCCAGGTAGACTACATAGTGAGACTCTGTCTCAAAACAACAAAGATAGATAGGTAGATAGATGATAGATAGATAGATAGATAGATAGATAGGTGGGTGGGTAGATAGATTGGTGG
>CM052721.1:3163390-3173908 GCA_028551405.1 Uromys caudimaculatus | reverse complement strand
AGATAGATAGATAGATAGATAGATAGATAGATAGATAGATAGATAGATAGATAGATAGATAGATAGGTGGGTGGGTAGATAGATTGGTGGGTGGGTGGATGGATGGATGGACAGACAGATGGACAGACAGACAGGTTGATAGGTGGGTAGGTTGGAGGGTGGGTGGGTATGTGGGTGGGTAGATGGGTGGGTGGGTGGATGGATGGATGGATGGATGGATAAGATAGATAGATAGATAGATAGATAGATAGATAGATAGATAGATAGATAGATAGATAGATAAGTGGGTGGGTGGATGGATGGATAGACAGACAGACAGGTCAGTGGGTAGATGGGTAGGTGGGTGAATGGATGGACAGACAGACAGACAGACAGATATGCTGATGCTGGAGCTCAGTAATAGGCTGCATCCTAGCACACTCAAAGCCCTATCTACACTACGGCCATATAATTTAAAAAGATTAATAATAAATTGATAATATGAAGATAATACATTGGACAGAGATACAGAGGAAATTGGATTGACCATGCACTGACTGAACCTGGGGTAATGGTATGTGAAATCCCATTATACTATCTGGCTTGTGTGCTTGCGTTCTGAAGGAGAAAGAGCGAATGGACTTAGCTCCCTTTTCTGGATCCCATGCCATCTCATCTTTCAAAGGGTTGATGTTCCTTGTTGTCTCTGAGCATCATAAACCCAACGTCCTCGCTTCTCCTGCATCACCTTACAGCCCATGAATGGTCTAACATTCAAAAAGGAGAGAGAGAGAGAGAGAGAGAGAGAGAGATCCATTTGAGTCCACTCTTACTTAGCTTAAATAAACAAAGCATAACTAAAAACAAACAAACAAACAAATACCACAGCTCCAAAGCAGTGAGATGGCTCAGTGGAGAAAGGGGCTTGCAGTGAAGCCCGCTGACCTGAGTCTGACCCCTGCAAGTTGTCCTCTGACCTACGACAGAATGCTCGAGTGTGCACAGCATGCGCACACACCGAAAAAAAATGTAATAGAAATAATTTTCAGAAACTGTCCCTCCATCTTCCCAGCGTTTCTCTAGTCCCATACAGCTGAGGCACCTCCCATCTGGGATGCAGGTTTCTGATTCTCCACCTACTGCATCTGTCTGCAGCTAGAACATGAGGTCCAGCCTATCTTTCGCTTCCCCACCGCCGACTTCCATGGTCACATTCTGCCTTCTAGCTCCAGGCACATAGCTCCGGGTCACTATCCTGCTGCACACGCTGGCCGTGTCCATCTGTCCTCCTCACGCGGCACCCCTCCCCCTCCCCCTGCCCCTCCCAGCATCCCCACATGCTGCTACCTCACAGTTCCTCCAGCTGCTCCAGAGTGTAGGTGTCCTGCCTGTTTGGGCATCCCTAATTCTTCTGCGCTTAGCGAGGGCAGCTCCTCTCTGTCTGGTTTTCAAGATGGCTGTCAGCATGTCTCGGTCAGCTGATGTTCCTTCACTCCAATAGTTTCTTGTCTATGGAGTAGACTGTGAATTGCCAGCGTCTAGACATCTGTTTATTTCCCAGTGGACTCTCATGGCCACAGGAGGTACACCCAATCTGTTTGGTTCATCACTGCATCTCAGCAAAGAGAACACTTCCTGGCACACAGGCACTTAAAATGTTTTTTTTTTGTTGTTGTTGTTGTTGAATGAAAACACTAAATGATACATTAATCAACAATTAGGCAAATTAGTACAATTAGAAGTTGTCAAAACTATCATGGGGGAAAAATAGACAAGGAGCATTGATCTTACCTGAGTGGGTCACCAATCAGTAGAAGTCACATTTAAGCTGGAGTCTGGGGGCAGGAGGGGGGCTCTCCAGTAGAGCTAGAATGAAAAAAAAGGCCAGTAGATCCAGCAAAAAGCCCCAGGGACATTTGAAGCTCTTAAAAAGGAGTTCTGGTTCCAAATCAGAGGTTTGCCCTTTCTCCTACAGGAAGGTGAGTCGGGACATGTTAGCTGACATGAGGCAGGAAGCCCAGATCAGTGCTTCAGGCTATGTTGGCCCAGTTCACCAAAGCCTCCAAGGAATCCCGACGGCCACTGTCCTTGCTCCCAAACAGAGTGTCTGAGGAGCAAAGAGTGAGAAGCCAGGACCAAGCTAGAGCCCAGAGAGGGGGCATGTCCCAAGGGGTAGCTTCTCTCCCTTCTCAATTCTTTGCCTTCCTGTGTGATCCAGGCACCAGGGCATGCACAGAACCCAACAGTGTCTGGCCTATCTTCTGACCAGCATGGCTCCCTTGGCCCAGATGGCTAGGTTCAACCTTAGGGATGGGTCAAAAGTTCAACCACAGCTTCCTGGCAGGGAGTTTTTCAAAAGCAGGAATGTGAGAATCGTACAGCCAACCAGTGAAGGAACTGTTCATAATTCACATGGTCCCTGAGGAACAAAGGAGAGGGCCATGGACTCATAGCCGCAAAGAAAAGTAGCAAAACAGCTGTTTAAATCAACAGCCTGACCTTTGACCCAGTGACCCTGTCCCCAGAAGCCAGCCCTGCAGAAGCAGGCAGAGCCTGGAAAAGTTCAGAATGGTAGCATTCACCCTTGAGTGGTGTCTTCCACACAGAAAATCAGGGAAAAATCTAAATACCCCAAATCAGGAACGCATGAAATGAATTATAACATACCTCAACAAGAATATGGGCACTGGGGGGCTGGAGAGATGGCTCAGTGGTTAAGAGCACTGACTGCTCTTCCAGAGGTCCTGAGTTCAAATCCCAGCAACCACATGGTGGCTCACAACCATCTATAATGAGATTGGATGCCCTCTTCTGGTGTGTCTGAAGACAGCTACAGTGTACTTACATATAATAAATAAAATAAATCTTAAAAAAAAAAAAAAAAAGAATATGGGCACTGGATTGTTTACAAGTACAAATGCATTCAGTGTTCAATAAAATGGCTGTACAGAGTAGGGACTCACATATTTCAAGCCCTAAATGTGTATTATCAAACCATAAATGTGAAGAAAGCCTTGGGATGGAATCGTATGTGGCTATTTCTGGTTAGTATAAATGAATGTTTTCATTTCGATATTTTATTTTAATGAATGCATCATACAATCACCAGCACCCCCCACCCCCCCCACAAAAATGTTATTTTCATGTCTTACATTTGCTGTATTGAAATATACAGAACTCAAATTTGCCATTTCCAGGCCATTTTAAGTGCAAAAGTGGTCACTGAAGTCACAGTGTCGGTACAGCCCCCACCAACCCCACCATCCTTATCCTCAACACTTCCATCTTCCTAAACAGAAAGTCTACCCCCACCAAACTTCCCACAGCCCACCCTTAGGAAGCACACTCTGCTGTTCAGCTCTGGCTTTACCTATGAAGTTGTCCACAGGAGGCGGCAGAGGGCACCTTAGCATCCTCCTAGGAGCTCCTGGGTTGCAGGGCCTCCAGCATGCAGCAGTGAACCTGGGTACTTTGTTTAACAATGTAAGGATCTCTCTCACAGAGCCTAGGACCGTGGTTCTCAACCTTCCTAATGCTGCGACCCTTTAATACAGTTCTTTACGCTGTGGTGACCCCCCAAACATAAAATTATTTTTGTTGCTTCTTCATCACTGTAATTTTGCTACTGTTATGAATCATAATGTAAATGTCTATGTTTTCTGATAATCTTAAGAGACCCCTGTGAAAGGGTCCATTGATCCCTGCCCAGGGTCACAACCATCTTCGTATGAAAGATACACGTGCACGCGCGCGCGCGCGCGCGCACACACACACACACACACACACACACACACACACACACACAAGCTTATTTTTAATATGCTTTTTAGCTCAATGGTTGGGCACTTCTAAGCCTCCCGCGGCTAACCTGCCCTTACCTTCACTCCCAGCTCAACACCTCTGAATCTGCCCTCAATTTAGTTGCCCGGTTACCGTTCCTTGCTCAACACCCTAAATCTACCCTCAGCTTAGGTGAGTTTCTAATCTCCCACCTGCTACCCCAGCCCCCTCCAAGAAGCAGCCAATGGCCACTCCACCTAAGATCTCACATGACTGGTGGCTCTCCATCCTAAGCATGGTGAATCTTCTTTTCCTCTCCTAGCCTGCCTGCGCGAACCTGGAAGTCCCGCCTCTTCCGCCCAGCCATTGGCCACTATCATCTTTATTGATCGATCAAGATCGAATTGGGGAACCGGACCTTCAGTGTTCGCATGCTGATTCCTGATCAAGGCCTCAGAAACACCCCCCCCAACACACACACACACACACACACACACACACACACACACACACACACACACACAACATTCTTCCTTTTAGTTCTCATTTTTATTTGTTGAAGATTTATTTTTTTTCATGTGTGTGTTTGCGAATGTAGACCATGTGTGCGTGGCTGCCCGTGGAGGCCAGAAGAGGTGCTTGTGAGCTACCTGACGTGGGTGCAGGGAACTGAACTTAGGTCCTTTGCAAAAGCGGTATCTCCTCTTAACTGATGAGCCATCTCTCTGGTCTCCTCTTTTCAATATTTATTTATTAAGCACTGAGGAGTCAAAGTAGAGCCTTTTGTGTGCCAGACAAAGCCCCTTTCTTTTCTTTTTTAATTTTTGACACAAACTCTCACTAAGTTGCTCAGGTATGCCATGAGCTTCTGGATTTTGCAGAGAAGAGACAGAGACAGGATAATAATGAAGACCTAGGAGACTGCCTGGCAGCCTCATCTGCCCCACGGGTACCTGGAGAGGCATTCACAATCGCTGTCTCCTGATGCTCCCATTTATTTCATCCTGGTTACAACAAAGGGCTTTGGGGAAAAAACCTTTCCCCAAGCTATATTTAAATGGGAGGCAGTGGACTCCAATGTTTCTAGAACTTTCTATGTATTTGCCTTTTGAGATCAGTCATAATTCTCTGGATCCCCACACATAGCCTTTCTGTACCGGCGGCTCCCCTTCTTCCTGTGGTGTGTCTGTGGGTTCACAGTGTCCCCCTCTGCTTTCAGCTCCTTTAGAAAGGTCTCCTAATCTGCCCCTGGCTGTGTGCTTCACAGGCTGAAGAGGAGAATCACAGATTTCCTTCACTCACAAGATCTGGCAGCCAGAGCCCAGAAGCCCCCAAGTCCAGTTAGTATAAAACTGCACATACAAGAAAAGTTAAGTGTTATGAACAACTCTTTTGATTAAAAAAAAAGAAGAAAAAGAAAAGTAAATGAAAAATAGCCCCGGCTAAATATTGTACGTCAAACTCACTTGTGCTAATTAAGAAATATTGGACATTTGTTTTGAATGGGCTTAGCAACCACTCCGTTTGAGTGGAATTTTTTGGAAAGACTGGCAAGAACAGACTGGGTGTTTTTCTTTTTTCTTTTTGGTTTTTCGAGACAGGGTTTCTCTGTGTAGCCCTAGCTGTCCTGGAACTCTGTAGACCAGGTTGGCCTCGAAATCAGAAATTCACCTGCCTCTGCCTCCCGAGTGCTGGGATTAAAGGCGTGCACCACCACTGCCCGGCCAGACCAGATGTCTTAAAGAGAAAGCTTGGAATATAGACAGGCACGGCTGCCAACCCTGTATCTTTCAGATGCCCACCGCCTTCCAAGACTGTGTCTTCTAAGGCATCCATCTCTGTGAGGCAAGCTGCGCCCGCAGGAGGCGCCTCTTTCCCCGGGCATCCTTGCGGAGCAGAAGTGGGCAGGCTCGGGCAGCGAGCGTCATTCTGAGATGCTCAAGTGTTCCTCTCTTAAGATGCAATTGCCTGCACTGAGGGTGTAAGGTAAATAAGGAACTGGAATGACTTGAGCCCAAGTTTCCACCGACACCTATTTCTCCTCCTCTGTCCGTTCTCGACGCCTCCTTCCTCCTCGGGAGAGCCGTTAGCGTGACACTTTGAAAGACTTTCTCCTTATACCCTTGGCAGACCCCCAGGCTCGGCATTGCTGGACTGCTTAAAGATTCAGACTGCGTGGGCCTGGCATCAGGCTGCTCCAGGCTTGGCTGAGACCACCTGGCTCTGTATAGGACTTGGAAAGATGCAATCCGGAGGAAGGAGAGTCTCGTATCTCTGGGGAGAACTGCCCTTGGCCTGAATTCGTCAAACAGGATTTATTGGGATAAGATCCGAGGGGGCAGAAAGAGTGAAGAATATATTCTTAAAGCTAAGTTAAAATCTAAGTCTATGTTGTGGATATGGCAGTAAAAATAGGATTCCGGGCTCGTTAAACACAGCATGCTGCAAAGTTCTGCTTCAAAGAGAGTCATAAGGGGTCACCCTGTCCGGGGGGGGGGGGTGTCTCTAGATCCTTCTTAAAATGCCCTGAGAGCAAACCCTTGAAGGGGTTGATATTGAACCAGATATTGAAGTTCCTAAGAAAAGCCTCTGGCTGTATTCCCAGAATTTACCCACACACCACAGGAAAAAGCCACTGTTAAAGAAGTCACCGAGCAGCATAACTAACTACAGAAAGGTAGATACTCATGTTGGAGACACTCCCCATAAACCAAACTATGCCTAACTTAGAGGCTTATTTTAATGAAGTAGGTCCCAATCCGGTAGTGTAAATGCCTCAAAAGATACACAATGCAGATAGCTCCTGTCCACCTGCTACTCTGTCCAGACCTAAATCGTGGCAGTATTTGGGTGTCTAGTTGCTTTGAGTTGAGCATTCACTCAACACTGCTAGAGACAGACACACACACATACGCACACACTCACAGTAGCTCACACTCACACACGACTTCACACACACATACACACTCACACATACACACTGACACACACATACTCACTAGTTCACACACAACATTCGCACACACTTGTGCACCCACACACCCGTGCACATACTAGTGAGCACACAAGCACTTGTGCATACACACTCGTGCACACACTAGTGAGCGCACACGCAGTTGTGCATACACACAGTCGTGCACACACACACTTGTGCATGCATAATTACATACTTGTGCAAACACACAAGCATGTGCACTTGCATGCACGCATGCACGTGTTCGAGCGCACACACACACACACACACACACAAACTCACACCAGGAAGGAAAGAGAAAAAATATGGAAATGTCATGAGACTGTATTTACTTGGTCAAGGATGGCTCTTTAGAAAATAATGTGTCCCCATTTTAACTTATTGACTTATAAGTATTTTAATGAATTATGGAAATAAAACAGTCAAATGTTAAAGTTGCCTGTGATCCTCTTTATTCTGTCTTTGCCATTAAATGTTTAATTACAAATTATAATCAACAGCAACCACCCCGCACCCCCCAGTGTCTAAAAACGTGGTCATCTTGGAGACTAGGGTGATTTCAGGGAAAAAGAAGATACTCTGAAGTCAAGGACATGAGTCTGAACCCCACCAACAGGCTTTCTAGCTCCTGACTGTGGCTGATTAGCTCATGGTCTGTTTACTTCAGTCTTCAAGAGTAAATGAAGTCTATCTTGCCTATTTTATGGGACCCTAAGAATTAGTAGGCATGAATACTAATGGTATAAATTAATGATTAAATATGATTAGGATGGAATGGCTGTACCTAATTTAGTGGGAGAAACAGGAGGGATATTGATAATGAAAAGAATTACTACTGAGCACAAGTACCACCCCCACTCCCCACAGAACCGATGCTTCCAGGCGGTGGAAGACAGGGTGGATGCTGGGTACCAAACAAACCTAGATGATGCTACCTCTCCCCTGGGTCAGGTGTAATGCTAGAGTTGGGAGCATCCTGCTGAGGGCATTATTACCAAAATTCCTCCCTTGTCCTAAGGTCCCAACAACGAACTAAGGTGTGATTCCATCATAGTTCACTCTGGGCACCAGTGAGTTACTGGGGCTTCCTTACAGAGCAATGGGTGACGGATGATGGACGACACATGAACGGGCAGGAGCATGGGGAGCCTTAAAGCAGCCACACTGGGAAGTCTGTACCCAGCATGGATAATGACTTCCTCAGGGCTGCATAGGCAGAGCACCCTTGTACTGGCTGGTTTTGTGTCAACTTGACACAAGCTGGAGTTATCACAGAGAAAGGAGCCTCCCTTGAGGAAATGCCTCCATGAGATCCAGCTGTAAGGCATTTTTTCAATTAGTGATCAAGGGGGGAGGGCCCCTTGTGGGTAGTGCCATCCCTGGGCTGGTAGTCTTGGGCTCTATAAGAGAGCAAGCTGAGCAAGCCAGGGGAAGCAAGCCAGTAAGGAACATCCCTCCATGGCCTCTGCATCAGCTCCTGCTTCCTGACCTGCTTGAGTTCCAGTCCTGACTGCCTTTGGCAATGAACAGCAATGTGGAAGTATAAGCTGAATAAACCCTTTCCTTCCCACCTTGCATCTTGGTCATGATGTTTGTGCAGGAATATAAACCCTGACTAAGACATATACTCTCTGAAAAGTTCTCAGAATTCCAAACATCTCACAATTGAAGATACTACCTACAGCGGGCAAGACCTTGCCTCTGCTAGAGCACTAGGCAAATCATAGTCAGCTGCTGTATATAGCCCAAAGCATCCCTATATCCCCACACCTGGGATTAAAATGAAAACATATTCTTATAATATTTCTGTGTTCCTTTAAAGAAACCAAAATTCCAGAATCCTTACTACAAGCAGGCCCAGCTGAAGTCCTAAAGGTCATAGTTTGGCTTGGAAGACGGTCCCGTAGGACAGTCCTGTATAACAGGCCTATAAGGTCCTAGAGGGGCAAGCAGAAATTAGGATTGTGAGGCACTTTGTCAGCTGGCTTTAAAACTCAGGCTTGAAGGCACAGGGCCATAATCCCAGCTGCTCCAGAGTCTGAGGCAGTCTGTCTGGGTGACTTAGTGAGAGATCTGGTCTTAAGATAAAGAGCAAAGTCTTGGCTGGGACTATAGTTAGCAATAGGACTCTTGGATAGCACGTGAGGTCCTTGGTTTAAGTACTACAAAGGAGAGAAAAGTCTACCTAGCCTTCACAGAGTATCAGGCAGCCGGCCTGCTGGATAACAGCGTGATGTAGTCAGGGGGAAACTCTGGGGTTCACACACAGGAGGCAACCAGCTTGAGAGTCCCCCTTGAAATAATACAGTGCTCTTCTCTAACTGTGGCCATGGAATGCACTCTCCCTCCACTCTTGCAGAGCCCACTAACCTTTTAATTAGTTGTCAATATACTCAACTTCTGGCTTTAGGGTCTCATTAAATCTGCTTCACAGTTGAGCAAAGCAAAGGCAGGCAACCAGACTGAAGGGCTTGGCCAGGGGCATCTCCTCCCCTCGTGGCCTGTGGCATCCGCTCCCCCTGTGGTGGTAACCTGAACTAAGTTCTGTCTTTCATTTGACTTTTTTTTGTTGGAGACCAAGGCCTTGGCCTTTTGCATATCTGCTGGACAAAGATCCCAGGTTTGACTAAGTCTGCTAGATGAAAGATCTCAGTTTTGACTTATCTTGCTAGCCACAGTGTCTCGGATCACTCAGCAGGTGCCTCCTCTAGGCCCTGACTTTTAGGCTGGGCTTGATTAGCATTTCAAGGTGTTCCGGCTCCAGCAGGCCTCTCCTTGTTTCCTCCCCATTGTTACTGCCCCCAGGTAGGGATTTAACGTCCGGCCTTTAGCTCAGGTGCAACTATGTCATAATTGATGTCTGGTCGCATTATGGATTCTCCCCGCCCCTGCCATTTCCCGCCCTAATGTGTTTAAAACATTGTACCATTAAAGATTTCTTTTGAGCTTGATCGGATCTCGTCTTGCTCCAACACATTCCTTTGTTTCCTGCTTCTTTCCATAATCAATGGCTTCCTTCCACAGCATTTCCACAGCACGGAGTACCCGCTGGCGGGAACTTCGAACCTAGTAACTGTTACATTTTTTCCCCTTAATCTCTCAATGTTTAGACAATATCAGGATGGTTGCAGGGGAGCTATGAAGGCATGCAGCGACATCCATGTGAGGAGCAGAAGACACAGGGCTTTTTCTCTGTGGAATGGATACCTGTGACATGGGAAGTAAACTTACCTTGGTTTAGTAGCCAAGCCCCTTGACCCAAAGTATCTGGTTTTGTCCATTGCGTTTTCAGTGATTATCATATCAAAGTCTAGGCAGTATCCTGCAGCTGTGTCCACATCTTTCGAGACCATAGACCATCCTGAGCCAACCGTTAAGACTTTGGGAATTCTGTCTGCTATAAACTTAATAATTAACAAACTTCTGACAGGATTGAGAACTGTATACATTGGTTGTAACTGAATGGAATTTAATAGCAGTAGCAAAGAGACATATGACTAGGACCAGAATAAGGAAGCAGGCAGCAGTGGCATGGAAAGAGAGGGAGAGAGGGAGAAAGTCCCTTGTGTGTGCTGGAAGGTGGAAAAGCTGTCCGGCGCGGTGTTTGGTCTCGCCAGCAAGAACCCACGCGGACACACGGATCCTTCTGCAGCAATGCGTTTAATGCATAATGAAAAGAGGAAAGACCCTGGGGCCCCAGAGTGGCGCTGTTATATAGCCCCGAGGCAGCGTGCTCTCCATTGGTTGGTGTGCCCCGGGAGTGGGCGGTGATAGTCATGTACACC
>CM052721.1:3106339-3162890 GCA_028551405.1 Uromys caudimaculatus | reverse complement strand
TATAGCCCCGAGGCAGCGTGCTCTCCATTGGTTGGTGTGCCCCGGGAGTGGGCGGTGATAGTCATGTACACCCATAATGCACTTCAGGGGTTTTCCCGCGCTTCGGGGGTTTTCCCGCGCTATCCGTAAGTATCCTTAGAGCGACAGCTGAGGTCAGCGCCATCTTGTAATGGCGAATACTCTAGCCGCTCCTTACAAAAAGCAATCAGGGATCAAGGCAGAGCAGAGCTGGCAGAGCAGGAGCCAGCTGAGAGAGCTGGGCAAGACAGATGCAGAGCAGAGAGTGAGGGTGGGGGAGGCAGCAGAGTCCCTGGCAGGGGGTGGAGACAGAACTGGTTTGCGGCAAGGCCAAAGCCACGTTTCCCAGGGCTGTGAGCTTTAGCGGGGGCAGTAGGTAGTCAAAAGCGCATGAGAAAGCAAGTCTAAGGGAGGGGACCTCAGGCAGAACGCAAGGAGCAGAGCCAGACCCACCTTTCCTGCTGAGAACCGAGCATAGCCAAGGAGGGGAGAAGGGCAGCAAGTTGGGTGTCCCAGCAGAGAGCACTAATCAGACTTGCTTCTCTGGCTAACTAGCTGAACCAGTGGTTTCATCGAGCTGCAAATGAGATGGGGAGAGGGAATTCTGTACTATGGGTCCTCAGTGAGAAAGTTTAGCCAGTTTAGCGAGATGGAGAGAGATTGCTTTAGACCAAGACATCCCATTAAATAGGGACAAAGGCAGCGGAGACTGACCCCTGGATGAGACACGTGGGGGGTGGGGGCTGACTCTCAGAGGCGGTGCTCCTGAGAGCAGTTGTCCAGGCCCGGCCTGGAATTTGCAGCAGCGGCGAGAAATCGAAAGGAAAAAGGAATGTCTCACCCAAGGGAATAAGTCCTAAAACGAGGGTCAGTGAAAGACTGTCTCCCATCCTCAAGGACAAAACAGGGCAGCTCTGAACTTAAGAGCTCTCCCCGAGGACCATGCAGGCAGTCATTTACTCAGGGCAGCAAAGGAGTATCTCAAGAACTCTTCCCTGAGTCCATGTGGACAGTTACTCTGACCCGTTGGGGGATGGGGGCTTACCGGTTCTTTTGAGCTAGTGAGCGTAGATCTCTCATGGTGGCTGAGGTGGGATGCAAACCTGCAGAGTTTCTAATCCGAGTCACACGGCACCAATGATGTGTTTATTAAAAGTGATAAGAGATATGTTCTATGGGCGTAGGGGAGGAAGGTGTGGGGGAAGGGTGTGCAGGCCCAAGCCCAGGCATCCCTTCCCCCTGAGGGACCAGCCACACGAAAAGGTATAGTATAGAAATAGAGTTTATTTAGGGCATGGGGAGGGGAGTTAAGAGGGTAGTAGAGGCAGAGAAAGGCAGAGAGAGGGAGAGAGTAGAGAAGTAGAGGCCAGCCATGACCACGTGGAGAGAGGGGGGAAGGGAATGGGGAGAGGTAAGAGAAGTAAGAGAGAGGCAGAGATAAGAGATAAGAGGAGGGGCAAGGAGCCCCTTTTATTGTGGGCCAGGCCCATCTGGCTGTTGCCAGGCAACTGTGGGGCGGAGCATACCTGGCTGTTGCCAGGTAACTGTGGGGTGGAGTTTAGACAGAATGCTGACAATACCGTCCTGTAGCTGGTCCCTCTGGGGGAAGGGATGCATCCGCGTGGGCCCTCAGAGGCATTCCCCCTGCCCCCACACCTGACTATACCTCCACCAATCATATTCCTTCTCTCCTTATCTTTTTATCAACACAACAATGTAGTTTGCCTAAAACCATTGGAAAACACAGATATTTACATTAGGATTAATAACAGTAACAAAATTAGTTATGAAGTAGCAACGGAACTAATTTTACTGGCCTAAAACACTAGGTTCCAGGGTTGTTTTCTCCCCTAACACAGACACCAGTCCCAGCCCTGCATAACTCTCTGTCTTTTGTTAGCAGCAACCAGAACACACTCTTGCCCTCCTGGGCACAATTTTTGCCTACGCATAATAGCTTTAAAACTTGGTTTACCTACAATTGCCTGACGTGGGGACAATACAACAAATCCCCCTTTGCCATATCTGTTCAAGCTCTAATCTGAGATGTCACAGGGAGGTCCTTGGAGTCCTGCTGCAGGCCTCCCGGGCCAGAACTGCATGCTTATTGGAGAACTGGCTTCCTGTAACATGGGCTCCTCCTAGGAGCTGGGAAGACGGTTCATTCATGAGACTGTGGGTCCGAGCCCCAGGGCTGTGCATGTGAGTACACTGCACTCTTGATTTTTCAACTGGTGTGTACAGTGGAATCCGTCCTATGCATCTGAAAATAACTGGTGTGAATATAAACGCCTTGGGCATTGTTTTCAACTCCCCGGGTGACTCTAATGAGCCTCAAAACAAGAGATCAATGAGTGGGTTAAAATTAAAAGTCAAAGGAACCACTGGGGGGTGGGTAAGGTGGGGACGAGGGGGAGTCAGAGCAGGGTCTAACTTCAGCCCTGTTTTAGCCAGCCCCGCCTCCTCCGCCCCACGGCACTGACGTCAGATCTGGAAGCAGGAAGAACCACAGGCAGACTCCTGTCATTGAACAGCCCTGAAGTCCTCTGTTCAAAACCAGGGAGGATGGCTGTGCCTTGGATGTGACATCTCCATGTAACTGTGGCACCTTTCAGCTTCCTCCTTCGGGCTCTCTGGGGCACTTATTTCTTGCCTGAGCACACCCCAGTCACAGGCATACATACAAGAGAAAACGCCCATGCCACCCAGACCTTTTGGTGTCTCCAGCAGAAAGCTGCCTGTTCTCTCCAGTTCCAGCATGTTCTCGCTCTCAGAAGCTGGATTTATTTTGTGTCCCTACTGGGATATAGTAGCAACAGTTGACTCTAGATAGAACTTGAACTCTGAATTTTGGGTAGGCTTGATGCTCACTGCTTCAGAGCACCCACAAAGCTCTTGCCACCCCTAAAATCAGCCTGACAACACCCACGAGTGAACAAGCTTGCCCACGTCCATTCACACACAGGGGCAGGCTGGGCTGCACAGCCAGGAGGGTTTGGGTTGAGAGCTAAAAGCAAGTGACCCAATCATCAGATCCAAGCTGTTAGCATTCTGTCTAAGCTCCGCCCCACAGTTACCTGGCAACAGCCAGGTAGGCCTGACCCACTAGAAAAGGGGCTGATGGCCCCTCCTCCTTCTCTTGTTTCTCCTGCCCTTGCTCCGCCCCTCTCTCCCCGTTCCCTTCCCCCCTCTCTCCACTTGGTCATGGCTGGCCTCTACTTCTCTACTCTCTCCCTCTCTCTGCCTTTCTCTGCCTCTACTACCCTCTTGACTCCCCTCCCCATGCCCTGAATAAACTATTCTATACTATACCATCATGTGGCTGGTCCCTCAGAGGGGAAGGGATGCCTTGGCATGGGCCCGCTGAGGCACCCCCTTCCCCCACACCTCTCATCACACACCCATATATCTGTTTATTTTTTTATAAACACATCACAAGCCTTGGGCCCACTGAGGTTCTATGTGGTGTTTAGTTAGAGAGACTTATAAGAGGCCTGAACGCGGGCTTCCCCAGTGGGCAGAATTCTGCAGACCCACGGGCTTCTCCATCAACCTTAGATGACCTGGGTGTAAAGCACAGATGTCTCCTGGCTTTGTTTGGTGCAGGGGTTGTGGTGGACCCTGTAGCTGCTCTCAACTCTGTGTTAAAGATGTGCTGCTAAAAATCCCTTCCCCGGAGAAGATGGAAACACCGACCCCTCCCCAGTCCTTCCCTGCCTATATAGCCTCTAGTCCACCAGTTCTCAACCTGTGGGTCTCACACACACACACACCCCCTGCCGCCCCAGGGGTCACATATCAGATATTTACATTAAGATTCATAACAGTAGCAAAATCACAGTTGTGAAGTAGCAACAAAAATGATTTTACGGTTTACAACATGAAGAACTGTATTAAAGGGTCACAGCATTAGGAAGGTTGAGAACCAATGCTCTAGAACCCTCCCCAAACCCCCAGACCTCGAGCTATTAAGGCAGAATTAAATAGGACTGGTTAAAGGAGTGGCTAGACACTTAGTGAGGGTCCCGTGGCTCTCCCCACCCCCCATCCCTTTAGAAGGTAAGTACTCCAGCCTAACTGAGCTTTTGAGAGCGGGCCCAGTAGAGCACCTGAAAGTGGTGGATGTTTGCCTCAGAGGACAGTCCTGTCCCTGTCCCACAAGCTGCATCCTCTGAGCTTCCTGTCCCCATGTGGACCTATCATCTTTCCAGGACTCTCAGAGGTCCTCCAAGTCCTGAGCCCCCTGGCTTGGGCTTCCAGAGCTGGGTTAAAACCTGAACCCACAATAACTAGGAAATGATCCCCTGCTAGGGGTAGGGGGTGGGGTGAGCCACAGGGCAGTGTTTAGGGCTTGTCGCCCACAGGGGACTTTTCGCCTATCAATTAATTTTTAAATTATGTGTATGTGAGAGAGTGCAGGCACAGAGGAGGCCAGAGTATTCCTAGGAACTGAAATTGCGGGCAGTTGTGACTGGGAACTTGGGTCCTCTTAGCTGCTGCGGAGCTGTCTCTCCAGCCCTGATACTGGGGACTCTTTTAGATAAAATAGGGGTGAGGAGTCTAGAAGACACAGACCAGCAACAGAGAGGACCTGGCGATGCAGGCCTCAACCTGGCATGTGGGTTCCTCTGGCTTGAGGTTGGCTTGCTAATACTGGATGGGCAAGGGTCAGACTAACGTACAACAGGGTCCCTGCTCCCTGGGCTGCCCTGTGCCCTCCATAGGGCCCAAAGGAAGGTCTCTGCTTCTGCCTCTCCTGAGCTTCCAGACGGGGCTGTCTCTGGGGATGCTGCAACAGACTGTGGCTTTTAGAATTTTCAGCCCAGGAAAAGGAGAGAGACGTTAAAATGCTAGTGAGACTGTGACATGCTATTTCAGGACAAGAAACGGTATTTTGAGAGGCTCCAAGGAACTCATTTGTGAGGGTTTGGGCAGGAGAAGCAGGGACAGGAAAAACCCTCAAGGGCTGGCAATCTGGGATAGCTGGAGAGGATTGCCTGGGACTCTCCCAGGAAGCCTCAAAGTACAGAGCAAGCTGCAATCGGCTCAGGCTGCCCAGACAGAGGCCAGGGGGAACCGACTGGCCTTGTGCCACCATAGCCGCAGCGAGGGGAGGGTGGGAGGGAGCTCAACAGAAGCTATTGGAAGAATTCTGCTCTGTGTCCATTGCCACTGTGTGCCAGCCACGTGCAAGGAGCTGCCAGAGCCTGGGACAATGAGACATTCTAATTTTGACAGCAAAGAGCTACATTTTGAGTATAATAATAACAGCCAACTATGTGGAATGTCTACTGGGCAGCAGCCTTGCCTAACTGGGCAGCGCCGGCTTTCTAATTCAACCCCTGTGACACAAAGCACAATCTAAGTACCATGGGCAAGGGTATGGACCTTGGGGCCAGATTTCAGATCCTGTCTTGGGCACTAATGGGCTGTGCAGCTTTGAGTGCTTTGCTTAACCTTTCTGTGCATTCATTTATAAAGTAGGCGTGATGATTGTGCTTATCTTGGAAGAGCATTGTAGATATTGTTCATATGTATGTAGATTGCAGAGGTGATCTGTATGGCTGGAGGCTGAGCTCAGAACTCAAGAGTCTCTGCCTTGAGCTTCCCACTGCTTCGTCTCTGGCTTATCCTGAGTTCTGTCATTTGGGGTCACTTCTTATGGTGAAGGCATCTGCAGAACTCCTGATTACCACAGGCCTGGAACACAGCGAGCTCCAAGACAGTGGTTTATCTGAATGGTGGTTAAGCAGCCTGGGCTATTCACAGACCACCCAGACAGTGTCCTAGACAGATAAGTGGCCGGCAGTGGGATTTAGCATTCTCACATCTACAGATCACTTAAGGAAACTCGTGTCTCCGGAGCCCACCAGCCTACGCCAGCTTTCCAGGAGCCATACTTCTGCCCAACTGGGTAAGAGGCTTCTCTGTCGCTTCCAGGTCTCTGGACTGTAGATAATGTGTTTAAAGTACTGAGTGAGCCTGGAGCTTCTGTGGCAGCTGGTCTGGGTCAGAGCCGGAAGAACAATTGGTTTTTTACCTCCCCACAGTCACCTAAGCAACTGATGTCATGGGCCTGGGATCCACTCTTCCCAACCTCGCCCAGGGATCCCTGGCTCATGGACACAGAGATAAGTGTCCCTTGCAGCAGTGTGGCCACCAATTCATTTCTGTGAGAGGGCAGCGTGTTTCTTTCTTGTTCCCATCTCTTCTGGATAGGTCAAAGAAAGGATTCTGAGGGCATCTGGCCTCGGACCCTGGACCATGGCCTCCTTTTACCTAAGAGAACCTACTTCCCTGTCCCACCACAAGGAGCTAATTACCTACTTGTCCAATGCCCACCACAGTAGATTGCTTTCAAGTAGGCATGAGTGTCTTGGGCTCCTGGGAAACTTCCAGAAATAAGCCTGTGTAAGACAGAGACCCAGCAACTTAAAACATCTGGGAACAAGACGAGAGTGTTTTAAAGCTTCCCAGGCGACCCACTAGTGAGAACCTGCTAAGGGGAACAGCCAAGACTCCACTGCTCAACCACCCCAGCCGCAGGCCCTGCTGAAATCTGGAATTGAGAGATATGGGATGCCGAGGGAGCCTGGCTTGTGTGGCTTTGCCCCTGTAGGGAGCACAGCTACGCTTTTCTACTGTTCTGCTTGGCATCGAGCCAGTCCTGGATTGCACTAAAGGGCGTCTAATTTCCAAGTGAAGTGTGTACTCAGTTGAGTATAACAGCTATGCCTTGTTCAGTTCTGTGTCTCCTAGAACACCTGGAAGGACACCGGGCCACCATGGGGAGCACAGCATACATTTGCCTAGGGATTTGGGCAAGCCAACAAATGAGGACCACAAGAAAGAAGGGAGGACCATAATCCTTCACTCCCCACGGTATCACAGGCTGACAAGGTAATAGTTCTCCAAAGGCTAATACATTGTGTCATAAAGGAGACTTGCGAAATGCTTATTTACTGATGTTCTTCTTTCTGTGTAAAAGGTTGCCATGGAGACCTAAGCGCGGGCCACTGATGTCTAGTATAGGATCAGACCAGGTTGGTGCACTGAGGCAAGCTGACTGCCACCTGGTGCTGCTGTAGCTGGATGTTTTAGGGAACACACCTGTGGGAGCCTGTGAGTAAAAGAGCAAGTTAGTTCCTTTAGCCAGAAACTCGGGATTCTGAGGTTGTTAAAATTCTCTTTCAAAGTGGATAATTATGCAAGGCACGCCGCGTTCATGTCGGCAGTTCAAAGCCTCGTTATCTCTAAGCCCTGCATATGTGAGCCACCCCGATCGCAATCCGGCTTTGGCCATCAGGACTTGCCTCTTGGGCTTCCAAGCTCAGTTCACCCGCCAGCTCCAGACAAATGGGAGGAGCTCCCAGGCCTCCGGCCAGCACTGTGTCTACTCATAGAAACAACCTAATTAGCAAGCCCGCAGGCGCTGCTGCAGCTTGCAGGAGGTGTCTGTGATACTGCTAATTAATTGTGCATTAATTGCACGAGCCTTTTCCTACACCACGAAGACTTGCACTGCGTCTGGGTTTTTTTCTCCATCTCACCTGCATTTTCTGAGTTCAGATTCTAAAGACAAAAACCAGAGTAAAGGTTAAATATTACAGAGAGGGGGTCGGAGATCAAGGCATCCCTTGGGGTTACATGAAAATATTTGCTGGCCTCTGAGGCCCAGAGGGAGTCTGCTTTGGGTTCCAAAGAACCTGGCTGGTGATGTCGAAGGGTCCTTATCCTGTGCTGGGCCAATTGGTTGCAATACAATCTTATTAAAAATAAGAATTTGATTTCCCTTCCTCCTTTCCCCCCTTCCTATCTCCCTCTCCTCCTTTCTTCGCTAGGGATGAATCCAGGGTCAGATGGATTTCTACGCCTGTGCTATCTACCAGTGAGCCCAGCTCAAGGACGGCATCTTTTACTTCTCTTGTGATTCCTTTCGTACTGGAAGTGAGTGGTGCGGTAGTCAGACTCAAATTCTTCCGCTCTGAGACTGTGAAATACTGTACCAAGGTGTTTGCAGACTGGGTACCTCTCTGTCCCCTAAAACTCCTCTTTCAAAAATTGCCCACTGCAGGCACAGCAGGGTACAGCCAAGCATTCACCTTAGACATTAATGTTTTGGGGTTTGTTAATGTCCGTTTCATGTTCCTCTACTCTGCCTTGAAGTCAGCCAGGTTAGCTGGACGAGCAGTAGGGGTGTACAGGACTAACCTCCGAGCCACACTGCCACCATCTCCATCAGATCAGCTGAGCCCGACTGCACAAGATCATCATAGCGGGGCCTCGACTCCCCTCATAGCAGGTGAGATGGGGAGGACCATGGACCTCTCACCTGAGCATCTAGCCAGCTGTGTGCAATTCTGTCCTATTTGCACATGACCATGGGGTGGGTATCTTATTTAAGGTTTCATTGCTGTGAACAGACACCATGACCAAGGCAACTCTTATAAGAACAACATTTAACTGGGCTGGCTTACAGGTTCAGAGGTTCAGTCCATTATCATCAAGGCAGGAACATGGCAGCATCCAGGCAGGCATGGTTCAGGAAAACCTGAGAGTTCTACATCTTCATCTAAAAGTTGCTAAAAGAATACTGGCTTCCAGGCAGCTAGGATAAGGGTCTTAAAGTCCACAGGGCCAGCCGGGCAGTGGTGGTGCACACCTTTAATCCCAGCACTTGGGAGGCAGAGGCAGGCGGATTTCTGAGTTCGAGGCCAGCCTGGTCTACAGAGTGAGTTCCAGGACAGCCAGGGCTACACAGAGAAACCCTGTCTCGAAAAACCAAAAAAAAAAAAAAAAAAAAAAAAGGCCACAGGGCCAAGTATATACAAACCATCATGTGGATATAGGAAGGGAGGGCCTAGGAGAGGGGTTTCCATCTTCAGATCCACGGGGGTGTTGTCATCCATGCTGGGTGTGGACCTTCTAGTGTGGCTTCATTAATGTCACCCATGCTCCTGCCTGTAACCTGCCACCCACTGTGGTTTGAATATGCTTGGCCAGAGAGTGGCACTATTTGGAGGTGTGGCCTTTTTGGAATAGGTGTGTCACTGTGGGTGTGGCCTTTAAGGCCCTCGTCCTAGCTGCCTGGCAGTCAGTCTTCTTCTAACTGTCTTTGGAATAAGAGGTGGAACTCTTAGCTCCTCCAGGCCTATGTTTGCCTGGATGCTGCCATTTTCCCACCTTGATGATAATGGACTGACCCTCTGAACCTGGAAGCCAGCCCCAATTAAATGTTGTCCTTATAAGAGTTGCCTTGGTCATGGTGTCTGTTCATAGGAGTAAACCCTAAGACACCCATTGACCTATAAGTAAGACCCCAAACTCACTGATTCTCTAGAGTGAACTTTGGTATAATCATTGTTGGGTCCTTAGGAAGAAAGGGTAGAAATTGTTTATATCTCCTCCAGGGAAGACATTTAGCAACAGGCATATAGACTGAGAACTGGCTGAAACACCCAACAGGCCCAGAGTTACACTAAAAGTACCTGGCGAGCATCAGCTCCAAGCTTCCCTTACTTCCTAGCTCTCACTGACAGTCCAACCCTTCTGAGGCCCCATCTCCACCAGAGGACACTGAAGCCTCATGCTTCTTCACAGGGTTTTGTCTCTTGCAGAGGAAGCAAGGTGATCTGCAGGGTACCTTCTCAGCTAAGAAAACAGGGTGGGGGTGGGGACTTGAGTGGCAGCTCAGGTGTCAGCCCTCGACGAGCAACCCCACACATGCTTGCTTTGAGCAGAAGTGTTTTGTCATCAATTTCCAGCAGGCAGCTATCCTTGGATCAGCCAAGGGTTTTTATTGTCTGAGGTGGCAGCCGACGTTGTTGACTAGGGACAGTGCCCTACCAGAAATTCCTCTTGGAGCTCAACTTATTCACAGCCTCGCCTATTGCCCCTGTGAGCGGGTAGGTGTCAGCAGACAGGGGGCCAGCATGCAGAGCTCTGGGTTCTCCCAGAGGTGGAATGGGGTGCACATTCCACAGCGCACTACTTGTGTGACCTCTTCAGATCCATTTCCAAAGTCGTTCCCATGTTGTGGAATTCCCTTCAGAGTTAGGCAAGGTTTTGTAAGTACGGCGATAACACAGTCTCTTGCTATATAACTTCGTTATGATTAAGAACAGTGGTGTGGGCATTCAGAGCACTTTAATCCATTAAAACATCATCCACAGCACTGAAACACCCTGGCCCTTCCCTGTCTCACTGTCCTGAGCTTCCATTCAGTTTTTATCTGTCTGATTTCTGTCACCTTTCTTAATGCCGCTGTTCATTTACTAGTCACTTAACCAGTGTGTTTCCTGATGGCTCAGGCAGAGTATGTGCTTGCCATGTGTGAGGCCCTGGGTTCAATCCCTGGCAATGTACACACAACACATCTGTACATATGGGGAGGTTTATTGCTTAGCCTTCCCCTCGGATTTACATTTTATAAAACTTGTGTGTTGTGTCTGTGACATTTTCTGATGCTTGTTTCGGTCACTGCTACATTCATCCGTGTTGATCAATAAAACTGTGACCCATTTGTTTTTCATGATAACTACTATACAATATAGATATTGCACAATAATATCTGGTTATGTAATTCAGTATTCTGTGTGCATTTGTCCTGCTTGTAGACATTGGGGGATTTTATTGTTTGGTTGCAAAGAGCTTTTTTTGAGATTTAATTCATATTCTGTCTTAGTTCCTTTTCATGTTACTGTAATAAAAATATTCAGACAAGCCGAGCCTGGTGGCACACGCCTTTAATTCCAGCACTCAGGAGGCAGAGGCAGACAGATCTCTGAGTTCGAGGCCAGCCTAGTTTACAGAGTGAGTTCCAGGACGGCCAGGGCTACACAGAGAAACCCTGTCTTGAAAAACAAAACAAAAACAAACAAATGTTCAGATAAAAGCCATTTATGGGCCAAAGGGTTTACTTAGCTCACAGTTTCGGGTTACAGGTTACAATCTGTCCTAGTTGACTCTCTGTTGCTGTGACAAACACCTTGATCCAAAGCATCTTGGGGAGGAGAGGGTTTCTTCATCTTACAGGTCACTGTCCATCAAGGGAAGGCATGGCAGGAACTCAAGCAGGAACTGAAGCAGAGACTGTGGAGGGAGACTGCTTACAAGCTTGCTCTCAGGCTCACAGTCAGTTACCTTTCCCATACAGCCCAGGACCCACCTGCTTAGGGCTGGCACCGCCCATAGTGGGCTAGGCTGTTCTCCATCAATTAGCACTGAAGAAGATGCTGCACAGATAGGCCAATCTGAGGGAGGCAAGTCCTGGACTAAGATTCCCCTCTTCCCAAGTGTGTCAAGCTGACAACCAAGCCTAGCCATTGCACAGTTCATTGTGGCAGAGAAATGGTGGTGGCCGGAGCGTGAGGAAGCTGGTCACACTGCATCCTTGCTAAAGAAGAGGGCAACCAACACATGCTTACTGATGCTTGGCTGTCTCTCTCCATCTATACAGTCTGGGACCCTAGTCAGAATGGCGCCATTCACAGTGAGCAGGATTTCCTACTTTGATGAATGTAATCAAGATGATTCCCCCACGGGCATTCCCAGAAGCCCACCCATTTCCCAGGTGATTTTAAATTACATCAAGCTGACAACACTAATCATCACATGCACGTATGCAAGTTACCTATTTATAGTGTGTCGTTCGTGTTTTGTAGTATATTCACAGACTGGGGAGTCACCGAGACAGGCATTTGTATTAATTTGTATCACTCCAAGAAGAAACCTTAAATACCCATTAACACGGAGACCCCCCACTGCTCCCCATTCTTTCCAGCCTCCAGCAACTATCTACTCTGTATAGATTCCTCTGTACAGAGTATTCATGAGCACAGCATCATAGTGGTTTTGGTTTTTTTATGCCTGGCTCCTGTCACTCAGAATAATGTCTTTGAGTTTCGTCCACACCTCGGACACGTCTGTAGTCTATTGCTAAGTCAGCTCCCGTTTTCTATTTATGGATTCATTAGTTTATGTGGGCATTGAGCTTGTTTGTTTATAGCTTTCTGCTCTCGCTAAGAGTGTTATTACAAACATCACGCCACGTTATTTCCTGGGCACATGTGCAAGAGTTTTCTCCGGGGTGTATTCTTGGAGCTGTCGGAACATACGGACAGCAAATGCTCGACTCCAGAAGATAATGCCAAATGCTTCGCGAACGGCGCAAACGGTTTCCTCCCTCTCCAGCAAAACAGAAGCTAGCTTGACCTACTCACTTCCTCGCTTCATGCTTGGCCTGGTCCGAATTCCTAATTTCTGTAAAGGTTGTTTACATTTTCCTTTTTAGCAGGCCAGCGGTAGCTCTGCACTTGACCCATTGCCTGCTAATTAGGTTCTAATGGAGATCCGGACAGAAGCCCAGTGGCTCCTTCCATAATTAGCAAGTCTTCTGTGTATTTCTAGCTTTAGCTTCCTGACCCAGAATTCCAGTGTGAGTGTTGCAGCCTCTTCCTTCCCGGGCCAGCTCTGTGTTCCATCACTGGCTTGGGCTGGCACCCCACCCACGTCTCCCTAGGTAGAGGGGAGACATCCTGACTGTGTCCTTGGTCTCAGTACCTCTTGGTCCTGTAATAAAATCCTCCCCAGCCCCTCTTCCTACGCCCACCTCCAGCGACATCCACCACATCCAGGCAGCAGAACCGTCAGTGAAGGAAGGAGCATTGATACCTCCCAACCAAGAGAGTTTGAGTGGCTCCATTTGAATAGCTCATCCTGAGAGGACACAAAAATCAGGCTCAGGGAGTGTCCTTCCTCTGCCCATCAGTTACAAGGCCATTGAATCCAAGTTACAAGGAGCATGGCTTCAGTTCCCATGTACCATGTTCTCTGCAGAATCTTTTTTCTTTATTTACTGTCTTTCCCATTAATTAAATTTCACTAGCATTTTCCCTCCAGAGGGCTCTCCAAATAACATCTACAACAAACACTACAAAAAAAGGCTAGCTCTGAAAATCAGCGGGGACAGGAGAAACAGGAGGCAGTGCGGTATTATATCACATTGTATGTATGTCTTTATTCTCAGACGGAGCCTTGCTATATGGCTCAGGCTGGCCCCTGGCTTGTGCTCCTCCTGGCTTAGGCCTTCTGAGTGCTGGGGCTGCAGGCACTGACCACCATGCCCATCTTACAGAGAGCTTGTAGACCTCTGGCAGACAGGGAGACATTTGCCATCCATGCACCATTCAGTTGGTTGTGGTCACAGTGTCCCCAGGTCTGCTCCCATGGGGAGGGCAGAGCTGTGAAAGTCCAGTGTCCTTTGCTCGTATGCACAGCACCCTCCAGGGTGCCACAGGGGCATGTCGGAAAGCCTGATCCTTTCTGCCTCCAACTCCCTTGGGTCTTCCAGGCTCTATGGCTGGCTGTGCATGTGAGTGTATTATTAACTACTTAGCCGGTCTCTACTGACTTGGCTTACAGAGGTCTCTTAATCTGCAAGAGATGTACGTGTCTTAAGACTTCTGCAGTGGAGAGCTGTAGCCATAGACAGTACTAACCCCATATATATATCCCCCCCTCCTTCTCCCCTCCTTCTCCTTTCTCTCTCCTCCCTCTCTCTGTCTGTTTCTCCATATCTCCTTCCTTCCCCTCTCTCTGTCTTCCTCTGTCCCTCTGTCTCTGTCTCTCTGTGTGTCTCTGTCTCTGTCTCTCTGTGTGTCTCTGTCTCTGTCTCTCTGTGTGTCTCTATCTCTGTCTCTCTGTGTGTCTCTGGCTCTGTCTCTCTGTCCCTCTGGCTCTGTCTCTCTGTGTGTCTCTGTCTCTGTCTCTCCTTTTCCTTTCTCCCTGTCTGTCTGTCTCTCTCTCTGTCTCTCTCCTTTCTCTATCTCCCTCCTCCTCCCTTTGTCTCCCTTTCTGTCTCTGCCCCTCTGTCTCTCTGCCTCACTGTCTCTCTGTCTCTCTCGCTCTCATGTGTGTGTTTGTATGTGTGTATGTGTGTGTGTGTATGATATCTAAACAAAACAACTTCAGGAAACTTTTATTTTCAGTGTAGTTTGCCTGCATGCATGTCTGTACCATGTGTGTGCAGTGCCCATGAAGGCCAGGAGAGGGCACCAGATCCCCTGGGACTGAGTTGTAGACAGCAATGAGCTGCCACCAGGTCTTCTGCAAGAGCAGCCAGTGTTCTTAACCACTGAGCCATCTCTCCAACCCAAGGAAGATTTTATTTTGGCTCAGAGTTTGGGAGGTATCAGTCCACTGTGACGGGGTGGGGTGGGGATGGTGGAGAACCACTCCCATCATGGTTGCCAAGAGCAGAGAGAGGCCTACACTAGTAGTCTCCTTCCTGGCTTTCCCCTTCATTGCAGTTGAGCCCCCAGCCTATGGTTGAGTGCTACCCATGTTCCCCTGCCCCTTAATCCTCTCTAAACTCACCCTCACAGGAACACCCAAAGTCTTACTTCAATAATCTATGTACTCCAATCAAGTTAACAATCAAGAGGTCAAATATGCCCATAATAAAGTTGATACTTCAAGTGCAGTAAGATATTAACATACTATAGATCTAAACAACCTCAGTGTGTTTACAGTCTTTCCTTGTTAAGCCCAAACCAACCACTTTTCTACTTAAAACACTGTGTGGTGTTACTGTGTTGCCAGGCCTGGGCTGTGGAGCCATCAGTGAAATAAGCATGACATGAGTGGATACACCAAGGTGCCCTGATCAGTCACCGGCAGTATGGGCAGCCACCATGTGACTTGTGGGCAGAGACTCTACACAACAGCATGTCCTGGGCATGAAGATGGTGTGTGCCCCAGAAGGGATGGGACAGGCAGTCCGACTCCACCGTGTTATCAGAAGGACATGCCATGCTCTGGTGGTTTGAGTAAGAATGGCTCCCGTAGGCCCATAGGCTTGGAAGCTTGGGGGATGGGCCCCAGGGAATGACAGTATTTGAAAGAAGTAGGAGCTATGGCCTTGTTGGAGGAAGTATGTCACTGGGGGTGGGCTTTGAGGTTTCAGAACCTCAAGCCGGGCCCAGAGGTTCTCTCTCTTCCTGCTGCCTGTGGATCCGGAAACAGAGCTCTCAACCTCTCCAGCATCATATCTGCCTGTGTGCTGCTAGGCTCCCTGCCATGACAATGGACTATAAACCAGCCCCAATTCAATGCTCTCTTTTATAAGAGCCGTGGTCATGGTGTCTTTTTACAGCAATAGAAGACCGGCTAAAACAACGTAAAACTTATTATTTCTGAGATTTTTGCAGTTAATATTTTGGACCATGGTTGGACCTCAGGAGGCCTCACCACAAGCATTAGTCACCACTGTGTAGGTAATTTTAACTTTAATTTTTTTTTCAAATAAGAACAACACTAAGTGTACTCTTGAAGCTCTCTATTGATGCTAAAATAGGTAGTATTCTCTGACTGGGTCAAAATGTCACACATGTGTGAAGACTTAATACGTTTCATACTTATTAGCAGATTACCATCAGAAATGTCAAGCCAATTATTGCTCTCAACAAAAACGAAAGTGTAGGAGCGTCTATCCATGTCTGCTTTGGCATTTTGTGTTTGCAAAGCGTTTCCAGAGGTGTGTGGGGAAAGATTTAATCTTTGGCTTAATTGTTACCTCTTTGATTGCTGTGAACCTCGGCATTTTTAAGTACGCGTGGCTCCGGCACGTGAAAACGAAAGATAATGTTACAAGAATAGATATTTTTATAAACAGCACTATTAGAGACAATTGAGCTACCTGCTTACGGTATACATTGGAATGTTCTGGAACATGTGGACCCGTGAACAGTAAGAGCGGAAAGAAGCTTCCACTTCACCCTCCAAAGGTTCACGGGAGTGAACTGCCCACAGACAGGTGAACATGAGAGAAAGGTGTCGAGAGATTCTCTCATACGCATCACCTGTCAATAAAAAAAGATGGCCAATGAGCTGAGGCAGGACGTAGGGGGTGGGACACTGGCAGGAAGAGAGAGGATTCTGGGAAATGGTGAGCGAATAAAAGGAGATGTGGTCGACACTGAGGGAGCCGCTAAGGAAGACTCAAAGGAGAAAGCAGGCCAGGACTGAAGGAGAGTAACTAACCTTGTGGAAGACATAGAATAGTTTGAATGGGTTAAGTAAGTTACCAGCTGGTCAGGCAATGAACCAAAGCTTATGGCTAAGGCATTTATTAATAGATAATTAGTCTCAGAGTCATCATTCAGGGAGCAGGGGATAGAAAAGAGGAAAAAATGAATTTTATTCCTTCATTCCTTCATTCCTTCATTCCTTCATTCCTTCCTTCCTTCATTTATTTATTTATTTATTTATTTATTTATTTATTTATTTATTTATTTATTTATTTTACAGAAAGGCAGATGGGCTCATCCAACATGCCCTGGGGAGTCACAGGATTCCCCAGGAAGCCAATGAGCTCTAGATGTTCATCTGCTTCTCCTCTTAGGAGAGAAGAAAGGGATGGGCCCCAATGCCACACCATGGTTTGTACAAAAGTCTCTCCCTCTGACTCAGCTGCTTTTCCTATAGAGTCCAGGCCCTCCTACCTAGGGATGGTACTGCCCACAGTGGGCATCCTGTTTCAAGCATTCATCAAGAAAATGGTGGCTACAGGCCAATCTGATGTGTGTTACCCTCTTTCCTAGTGTGTCAAGCTGACAACTGCAGGTAACTATGACAACTGTACAGAAGGGAATCTAGAGGACCTTGAATATCACAAACTTTACTTATTTATTTATTTATTTGGAACACAACATTTTTATTGTTTCTCTGAGAGTTTCACATCACGCACCCTGATCACATCTACTTCCCAGCCTTTCCTTGTCTGACCTCATCCCCCCAGCAAAAAAAAAAAAAAAAAGTAAAAATAATAATTAAAAAAAAAAAAAAACAAGTCCAACTTTTTTGTGTTATCTATATACTCACTGGATTGGAGCATGGTCAAAGCCCCAGTGGTCTACCCCTTAAATAGAACTGAGTCCTTCCCTCCTACACCTCCACCAGAAGCCATCAATTGTGGAGGGCTACTCTTTAGCACCCATGTCCCACTGTCTAGGAGTTCTCTTCAGTGGCTTCCTGTCTAGCTTTACTTTGGGGGTGGGGGGTAGGAGGAAGATGGGGTGGTCACACAAGCCTTCCATGTCCCTCCCTCTCAACTGTGCATCTGTTGTCACCGATATCACAGCAAAAGTAGCCTCCTTGCTCTTCAGTCAGTGGGAGCACAGATCATGGGCCTTCACGTGGTTTCTGGTGACAGCACAGACCACGAACACAGCCTCTGACTACAATAGGCCATGGCCCAAACAAGACCCTTGGAGGCAGCCCAGACCACGGTCATCCATCACTATGGCCTCAGGTGGCTATGCAGATCAGTATGGCCTGAGACAGCTGCACAGCCCACAGACAGCCGCATGGCCTTTAGTAGTAACATGAGCCATGGACATCAACCCTGCAGAAGGACCTCAGACCCAAATATGGCCCCCAGTGACATCACAGATCCAGACATCACCATGGCCTTAGATGTCAGTGCAGACCACACACATCAGAATGGCCCCTGACAGCAGCACAGCTCATGGATGTCAACATGGATTCGGGTGGCAGTCCAGACCACAAGCATCCAGATGGCCTTCAGTGACAATAGAGGTCACAGACATCAACCCAGACTCTGCAGTAGAACCCAGACTTGATCTTCAGTAGCAGCAAGGACCGGAACATTACCATGGTCACGATAGAAGCTCTCAGGTCCATATGGCCTATGGTGGCACAGCCTGTGGACACCAACCTGGGTTCAGGCTGTCGCACAGACCTCGGGCATCCACATGGCCTTGGGTGGTAACATGGACCTCAGACATCAACACAGCTCACCATGCCTACCTCATGTCATAAACTTTAAACACAGTAGATTTTATTCGAGACAAAAAGCACAAACCATCAAAGAACGGGTAAAGTGGGCTTCATTAAAATCAAACACTTTTAGCTCTGCAAGAGACTGTGCAGAGAACAAAAAGAGAAGCTACATGGTGGGAGAAAATACTCATGATTCACATACCCGATAAACAACTTGCATTCTAAACATCCAATATACATTTTAAAGTTTATTTGTTTTATGTGTGTGTTTCCCTGCGTGTCTGACTGTGTACCATAGGGGTACAGTGCACACAGAGGCCAGAAGAGGGCATCAGATCCCCTAAAGCTGGAATTATGTGTGGTTGTGAGTCCCTATGGGAATGCCTGGAACTGAACCTAGGTCACCTACAAAAGCAGCCAGCGCTCTAACCACTGAACTTTCTCTCCAGCCGTCAACAATTTACACTTGAAACACAAAAAATAAGAAACATCTTAAGTTCGATAATGGACAAAAGGTCTGAATAAATGGTGTACAAAGAAGACTCATAGATAGCAGGAAAGTATCCAAAAAGATGCCAGAAGAGGAAGAGGAGGAGGAGGAGGAGGAGAAGGAGGAAGAGGAGGAGGGGTGGATGGGGAGGAGGAGCAGGAAGAGGAGGAGGAACAGGAAGAGAGGAGGAAAAGAAAGAAGAAGAGAAGGAAGAAGAGGAGGGGTGGAGGGGAGGAGGAGCAGGAAGAGGAGGAAGGGGAGGAGGGGGAGGAGGAGAAGGAAGAGGAGGAGGAAAGGAGGGGGAGGAGAAGAAGGAAGAGAAAGAGAAGCAGGGGGAGGAGGGGGGAGGAGGAGGAAGAGGAGAAGGAGGAGGGGGGAAGGAAGCAGAGAGAAGAGCAGAGCAGAGCTCCAGAAGCTGCTGAGCTCTACGCTCAGAAGTTCTGGAGGCCGTTGATGGACAGCTAGTTTACTTAAAGTCCAGGGTCAGACATAGCAGGAGTCAAGGATCCGCATTTCTTTTGTGGCTGTTTCCTGGTGAATCTGAGGTGCTCTGTGAAGATGGCAACCCTGCTGAAGCATGCACTCTAACGAGGCTACCTCTTCTGGTTTCCAAAGAGAGCCTATTTTTAAAAGTCCCCCGTCATGTCTCTCCTGAAAGACTAGCTGTCCACGCCTGCCGAAACCAAGTGAGTAGTCCAGCTCTTTGGGAACTAAACTTTGTCCTTCTCCTTCGCTGATCTTGCTTGATTCCCATCATGCTTTGCACTCAGACTTGTACAAATGACAACATCTGTCTGGTAAAGGATTGGTCCTACTAATGAGTGCCAGGCAGGACCTCGGTGCTAGACCTCCATTCCTTTCATGGTTGCACAGATAGAGCCACAGACTGGTTCTGGGAAGACGGTAACAAGTGTGATGTTTTTCTTGCCCTCGTGGGATGAAATTTAGTGCCCAAAGCCAACAACTGAACACTAACCTGTGATGAGTGTTGGTCAGTGAGCATGCCTGATGCTGTGGGATTGTGTACAAGACATGAACTAATTCTGGAGGCAGACCTTCTGGAACAAAACTCAGTGGCAGGTGGTGGGCAGTGCTCATGCCAGAGACAAGGAAGATGGCGACAGGTGGTGAGAGAGGCAAGGACACAGAGTGCCACTCACAAGGCCAGAAGGGAGAACGTGGAGGACTGCCCTAGGAGGAGGACACAGAAGAGCAATGGGGAGCCAGCCAGGCAGCTGGGGGGGGGGGCGGGGGGGACGACAGGGAGACCAATGGCATCCAAAAGCCATGGTGCAATAAAACGGATTGTGGGTCCCAGGAGGATCAGGACATGGAGCTGAAGGAACTGGGTTGACGGTCTAGACAGGATCCATGGAGAAGGTCATAAGGCCAAGCTGAACAAAGCCTGGGGCGCTGGGGCTCACTGAGTTGCTCACCTGAGGCCTTGGCCTAGGACTCCCAGCTCTGCTCACCCCCCACCCTCCACCCCACTTGGCTTTGATACCTCTTCAGCGTCCTGCCTTGACACTCCTTTAGCTACTGTCATGGATTCTTGCTTCTGTAAATTGCCTTGGTCTTGGTGCTTCCTCACAACAGCGGTGTGAGGGAAACGGCTAATACACATCTGACTGTGTTAAAGTTCTGTAATCATCCTCTGAAGTAAAAAGTATTCTCAAGTAAAGAAAAGGGTCTGGGTTTGGCCTAAATATGATGCCTTTGAAAGCTACTCACACAGACGATGGCTGGGCCTTGGGATACGAAGATCTGGCTTTCAGCGTGTAATGTTTGCCACTTTTGCCACACTTCCTTTCAGTTCGATGCAGGAAAGGGTCCGTGAACTGACAAAACAGCGTCCCTTTCAGATCACACCAGACAGGAAGTTGTCTGTTACGCAGTGTCGAGGCCCAGTTCAAGTCCGCTACACCTGCTACCTAATCAGGTTCAGGAGTGATCGCCATAGGTTTAACGTAATGACACAAAATGCCCAGCTGCTGCAAGAAAGGGACCCGATGACTGTCAGTACAAGAATGTATCAGTTCAGGAAAGCAAAAACACCCACCCACCTCATTCCAGCTAGGAACAGTAGAGCTTCAAATGCAGAATAAGATCAAGCTGTGAACGGAGTCAGGGCACACTAGAGAAAGCAAGCACACTATGGTGACCTCATACTGATCTTGCCCAAGTTGTAACCTCAAGGGCTGTGGCTTCTGAACCTCTTTCGGGTTTTCTGAGCCATTCACTCACTGGCCGTCCTAGGACAATGACCCTTGGGGCTAGAAGGCAGAGGATCTGGAAAGCAATTTGTTTCAGAAAAAAACCATGCTGCTGGAATTAAATAATGTGTGGATAATTTGTGTATATCAGAAGCAAATGGTGCCTGTGGCCCTCCTAATTGTTTAGCTTCTGCTAAGGCTGCTGGGAAAATTGATGTTCTACACAATATCTTGAAAAGCAGAGTAAGGAAACGAACTTCCCAGTTCATTTTATGAAGCTAGTGTTACCCTGATCCTGAAGTAGACACAGACAATACAGAAATCCACATATCAGTGGCACCCAGGAGCATATATAAATGCTCTTGAAATGCCAATAAGATTCAGTAACACGTCAAAGGAATTAATCATATCCCCCCACCAAAGAGTTTATCTCAGGTTGATTTAGTATTGCAAACCCACAGTGTAATCCACTAAAATAACACGAACACACACACACACACACACACACACACACACACACAAATGGTTTGATAAATCAGTAAAGGAAAGCACGTGATAAAATTTAGTAGTGGCCACTGTGGCTTTAAAAAAAAAAAAGAGAAACACACACACACACACACACACACACACACACACACACACACCCTCAAAAAATAGTAACCGAGTGGAAACACCTCAAGCTGATAAAAACAATAGCTCACATTCTCCCTTGTTTGGGAAGGCAGCCTTCCTTCCCCTGAGAGAGAGATGGGCAGTCAGGCAAGGGTCCCTGGTCACTCAGAAGAGTGCTAGACACAAGTCCCTGTCAGTACCTTGTGGAAAAGTGAAACCCAACCACTGTTCCTTGTCAACTGTTTTCTGTTCAGCTCTGGAGGAAGCTACTATGCAGTTTGGATGATCTCGTGGTCAACTTACTGTTTTGTCATGGGAGGTACAGGGGAAGGGTCCACAGACCTCTAGCAAGAAGCACAACGGAGCGCTCATTTGGGACCTCACCCCTGCTCTGGACATTGCCACAAAGAGTTTGGGACTGCTGCTTATCATACCCAAGCTGAGTTCTGAAACACCTGCTTTTTAAAGACCTCTGCTCCGTGATCTGAGCTCTTGCAGATGTCACCTTATCTGTCGGGGGGGGGGGGGCATTGTAAGGCACACTACAGTTTGAAAATAAATGGTCGCTACCAAAATTCTTTTTGAGGCTCAAGACACTGTAAGCACAATGTAATCATCCGGGTAGGTGGTGGACTTTTAAGAGGTAGTTTGTGGGACTGCTCCCCTCAAGAAGGGATTAATACGCTTCCTTTGAGACCAGGTTAGTTAACAGGGCGATGGGTTGTCATAAAGTGAGCCTACAGGGGCTGGAGAGACAATTCAATTCTGTGGTTAAGAGCACTGGCTGCGTTTCCAGAGGTCATAGGTTTGGTTCCCAGCACCCACGTGGTGGTGGCATTGAACAGTCTGTAACTCTTGTTACAAAGGATCTGACGCCCTCTTCTGGGCTTTGTGATCACTGCACACATGTGGTATATATATGTACATGTGGGCAAAACACCCATACATATAGAAGAAAGAGGAGGAGGAGGAGGAGGAGGAGCAGGAGGAGGAGGAGGAGGAGGAGGAGGAGGAAGAGGAGGAGGAGGAGGAGGAGGAGGAGGTAATGAAAGTGTGTTGTGCTCCAGAGATGGGACAGCCTGAAGCCCACACCAGAAGCCAAGCAGAGACTGGCAATTGTGCTCTTGAATTTCCAGAACAATAATCTAAGTAAACTTTATAAATTACATGTTTTCGGGATTTCTTCATAAAACCGGGCAATAGAGGCGATATAATTTTTAACCCTAATAAATCTACCAGCTTGCTGTGGAAAAAAAATAGAGATTTGTAAATACATGATGAATTAGTAAGACATTAAAGCAAACAACTTATCAGTAATTGAAAGTGCTGGTGATTAACAGCCTCTTTGTATGGAGACTTTGCCTCCACATTTCAACTGGGAAGTTGCTGGGACAACTGGGGAGGGTTAAGATTGTGTGGTTTGGGGGATTTAGGTGCTGCAATACAGTAGATCCCAGGCAATCACAAGACATAGAAGCTATAGGACTCTGGAGAGTTCCAGGTACAGGGACCCACCCTTGAGGGAATCCCATGGGGGACCCAGTTTCAGTTCCTGCACTGACATTTTGTTGAGTTTTTTTGTTTGTTTGTTTTTTGCTTTTTTGTTTTGTTTTGTTTTTCAAGACAGGGTTTCTCTGTGTAGCCCTGGCTGTCCTGGAACTCAGAAATCCACCTGCCTCTGCCTCCCAAGTGCTAGGATTAAAGGCGTGCGCCACCACTGCCCGGCTTTTGTTGAGTTTTAATATCACCAATAAGGATACCTCTTAGATCCCAGCACAGTGACGTTATTTTCTGGGTCCAACACCCTCTACAGATCCACACAGACATATAAGGTTCCCTTCCCAGGATGATGCACGTATGCAAATTCAAACAACTTTGCCATTGGCCTCCGAGGATTCAGAGCTACCCACCACAAGCAGCCTGAAATGCTCCCGATCCTAGCTTCAGATACGAAAGCAGATGTTGTGAGGGAAAAGACACATCTGCATGACTCCACAGTAGCGAGATGCTGCACCCTGCATGCATGCGGTTGCAGGAATCCATTGCCCCGTGGCACGTAGGAAAGGCAGAGGTTCTGCTTGCTGTCTGGAAATGCAGTATCAATCTGGCCCATCTCCCGTCCATTCTTAAGAGCACAGCCAACTCAGGGCTTTAGGGTGCCAGATCCTGCGGCTCTTCTCTTGCAGTCCTTACTAGGTTGTCCACAGCCTGTCCTGACTGCTTTCTAGGAACTTGACTCTAGCTGAGATACTTAGCCAAGCAGTTAGATAACTGCCTGACACTTTCCTAGAGCATTCAAGGCAAGGTTCAGTGCTGGAGGACCCCACCTGGCCCTGCTGGCTCTGAGCATTGTAGCCAACTCTACACAGTCATCCTGACCTCATGGGTTGGGAATTGAACCCAGGTCCTCCTAACCACTGAGCCATTTCTCCGGTCCTCCACCTCTCAGGAGCTCAGGTGACAGATGGAGTGGCCTGTCCTGGAGCTTGGCGGTGAGGGTGAGTTCCTTGAAAGGGGGAAAATAAATACTCATCTTCATTATAAAAGGCCAAGGCAGCTTGCACAGAGCTCAAGGTAATTTCTCAATAGGTCATTGTGCTATATTAGATTATTAATAAATCACCTGCTACTTAAAGAATAAGCCTGGGCCACAACCACTCTGGGGAAATGGGAAAGAAAGAGAAGCAAGGGAAATGACACCCTGGACCCCAGACACATTGGACCTTAGATACTTGGACTCCAGACACATTGGACCCCAGACAGCCCGGACCTCAGAAACTCTGGGCCCCAGACACTCTGGACCCCAGACACCCTGGACCCCAGATACGTTGGACCCCAGACATCCTGGACCCCAGAGACCTGGACCCCAGAGACCTGGACCCCAGACACATTGGATGCCAGACACCTGGAACCCAGACACATTGGACCCCAGACACCCTGGGCACCAGACACTCTGGACCCCAGATACATTGGACCCCAGACACCCTGGGCCCTAGATACATTGGACCCCAGACACCCTGAAGCCCAGACATATTGGACCCCGACACCCTGAACCCCACATCTCCCTTGAACCTGCACAAACCACTCTGCTGCTGGTGATAGATCCAACAGGGTGAGTATGCATGCCGGTGGGTGGGCTGTCAACTTTTTCTCTACTTCCTGTATCAGGAATGGAGGCCCTGGGGTAGGGGTGGGGGACTTGTATGCTCTCCGTGGTTGCACACTGGACTCATCCGGAGAGTTCAAAGCATCCTGACTTCAAAAATGCTAAGTGTGCGGAAGTTGTGCATCACCATGATGGTATAGGAAACCCTTTCTGCTTTGAGGGATTGCCCACAGAAATATTTGGAGGTGAAAGATCATGGAGTAATTAAGCTTCAACCAGTTCAGAATTTATCTTAAGATATTATCTATGTGGGGGTATGTCTATATAGAAAAGAAATAACAAAGTAAATAGATTAAAGTCATTTATTGGTTCACAGTATCAAGGGCATATGGGCATTCTTTGCCTTCAAGTTTGAGATTATTTCCAAATACATTTTAACGTCTTCATCTAATTCTTGAGCAAAACTCTCTGCAGTTCTGTTTTAATGGGTCTGGGGTGTTTCAAGTGCAGATGATATCAAAGGTTGGGGACACCCCAGAAGCAAGGCTGAGAGATTTGGGCTCTCCTCTTAAGGGCTCTGCCACCTTTGCTGGGAAGGTTAGCATCTCTGCCTCCAGGCCTGAGACAGTCTCGTGCTCCTGAGGCCAGAGCTGTTGGGGAGTAGCATCCCCAGCAGAGACTGTCCTGGACAGAGAGTGCCCGGCATCTGCTGTGCACCTATCACCCTTTCCTGCATATAGAGGTCACCATACTGATTACATAACCCCTGAGCACCCTATGCTGCCAGCTGGGGATGACCAGTGAGCAGGGATGGGCTTCCTGCCTTTCTCTTCCTGGAAGGCAGTGATGCGGGAACAGAAGTGACTGTGGGTGGTGACTTAAAGAATCCCAGGGGGTGGACCCCTGCTCCACTCACCAGCTTTAGCTGAGAACTGACGCGGCCATTCACTCTCTGTGAACGGAAATGCAGCCTTGCCTGTCCATCACTTCTCTCCTGTCTTTTGGGACCTGTGGTGAGCGTTTGAGAGGTAGCAAGGTCAAGGGGCAGGGGCTTGATGCAACATGCAGCCTTCCCCAGAGGTGTTATTGGAAACCCTTAGCTCACTCACATCTGGAGTTCATTCTCACCTTTTAAAGCCCTGTAAGCAGAGGTGGAGGCATCTTGCACGTGGTCCACTGAGAGCTTTGTCTGCCTCATCATTTTAGTGCTATTTGTGTAATGTGATTCCTCCCCCAAAGCATACCCTTAGGCTTCTTTCTTTCTTTCTTTCTTTCTTTCTTTCTTTCTTTCTTTCTTTCTTTCTTTCTTTCTCTCTCTCTCTCTCTCTCTCTCTCTCTCTCTCTCTCTCTCTCTCTCTTTCTCTCTTTCCTCCCTCCCTTCCTTCCTTCCTTCCTTCCTTCCTTCCTTCCTTCCTTCCTTTCTTTCTTTCTTTCTTTCTTTCTTTCTTTCTTTCTTTCTTTCTTTCTTTTCAGTTCCAAGAGAAATCTCAGACTTGACCAAGGAGACAGAACCTGTCAATGACCCTGTCAGGGGAATATGCAATCATTTAAGGGCCTTTTGCTCCTGCCTATAAAATTATTCTCACTGGGGATAGAATTTGGGGGGGGGGGTCTTTGCTAACAAAACATTTTTTAAAGATGTATTTATTTTATATATGCTAGTACACTGATGCTGTCCTCAGACACACCAGAAGAGGTCATGGGACCCCATTACAGATGGCTGTGAGCCACCATGTGGTTGTTGGGAATTGAACTCAGGACCTCTGGAAGAACAGTCAGTGCTCTTAACCACTGAGCCATCTCTCCAGCCCAACAAAACTTTTTTCAAAAACATTCTCCCTAGAGGCACCCTGGGGACTATGGACAAGTGGGGCCCAGGTTCCTGACACACTGCAGGGATGCCCAATGGGTGAGGTAGGCATAGGAGGATGCTCACAGCCTGGCTCTGGAAAGTGTTCTGGATCTGGCTTTCAGGCAAAGACAGTTCCTATGCTAGGTTGGTTCTGGATAGCCCAAGGTGTTTCTGCATCTTCTGGCTGGGGACCTGGGCTAATCCTGAAGCCAATCTTTGAAGGCCTTACCCTCCTTTTCTTTGACCTAGTGTCTTAGTCACTGTTCTATTGCTGTGAGGAGACACTGTGGCCAAGATGACTTTAGAAGGGAGATGTTTAACTGGGGCTTACTTACCGTTTCAGATCCTCATGTCCAGACACATGGAGGCAGACAGGTGCTACAGCAGTAGCTGAGAGCTTACATGTTGATCCGAAGGCAGGGGAGAAAGGGAGGGAGGAGGGAGGGAGAGAGACAGACAGACAGACAAATAGACAGACAGACAGACAGACAGACTGGGTCTACTGTGAGCTTTTAAAACCTCAAAGTTCATCTCCAATAACATACCTCCTCCAACAAGGCCACACCTCCAAATCCTTCCCAAACAGTTCTGCCAACTGGAACCAGAATATGCAAATATATAAACCAGTAGAGGCCATTCTCACCCGAGATGCCTTTCAGTGCCCTCCTAACTCTGGATATTGTATCCTGATGTCCTATTTAGACTTTGTATCTTGTGCTCCTTGTTTGAACTTCTCCAGAGCTTGCAACCTGAGCTGATGTTCACATCCTCTGTGTCACTGTATCCATTCTGTTAGGAGATCCAGGTGTCATGGGAATGAAATGGAAACCTTGAGTCCAGCTCCTGGCCTTGGGAGGAGAGGAGGCATGAGAGCCCAGGTCTGCCTCCCGGACAGAACAAGGGAGTGGAGCAGGATCTGGACACCTGAAGACACTCGAGGTGATTTCCCCCTTTCTTGCTTTTCCCCCTAAGCAACTCAGCCCAGTAGCCATGTATACAGCACTCACAGTGGCCCAGAGGGCTTAAGTTGGCTAATTCAAGCATCGTATTGGGTCCTGATGCTCAGAAAGCCAGGCACCAATTTCTGTGGACACCAAGAGATGGTTGTACTGCAAATCTCGAGCTCAAGTTGTTTGTCTTTTTAAAAACCAGATATTAAACCCAGGGCATTACGCATGCTCAGTAGAGCTCAAGTATGGAGCTGCTCCCCATCCTTTCAAGGTCAGTTGCTTAGAATCAAGGTGGAACTTTCAGGCAAGTGGGTGGGTACTGGGCTCAATGGGCATCCTGGGGTTATTACCTGGTATTTACATCCATAAACTTGCACCTCAGGTTCCCTATATTCCAAAAAAAGAGAAAAATGATTTTTTTTTAAGAAAGAAAATGCACTTATTTACAGTTTGGCTAAATTAGAGAAAGAAAGACCTCCCTACCCCAACCTACCCTAGTTTCTCTTCACCTTTCCTGTAACAGTGTTAGAATCTTCTAGAAAAGATGGAAACATGCCAAGAAATAGGTGTTCATGTGTGAGGAGCTAGGGTGTTGCTGAGCAGCAGGGTGCTTGCCTCCTATACAGGAGGCCCTAGATGCAAACTTGGCATCTCAAAACTAACAAAAAAACTGTGACATAAACCATCACCACACCATGAAATCTCTTCCTCTGGGGTGAGTTCATCTTTGGAACCAAGGCTTTCTCTTACCCCAGGACAGGACCCTCTGGGGTCTGTTGTTTTAGGGTCCCTGTTGCAATGGGTCTGATAGCCCCACGGGAGGTACAGAATGCCTTGGTAGAATCTTGTCTTCACCAAGGCTTCAGCATAGGCTCTGTTACAGAGTGGTGATGGGGGGTGGGGAGGGCGCCATGGGAGCCCTGAGAAGCCACTTCTGCCCCCTGTATCTCTCTGTGCGCCAGATCCCATTTCCTCAGGACAGTAGCTCCAATCTTTCCATGTAGTCTAGCAAGTCTGCAAGCTCTCCTTCCCAACCGTCACAAATAACATCTCAGCTTTCTGAAACCCACGGTGTTTTGGTGGACTCTGGGTAAAATATGTGCCTACAAATTGTGTTGATTTAAATATGAGGGACTGGGAGAAAAGCACCAGAGCGAGGGGAGCTCGCTCTCCTGCTGACCAGTGTCTGCCTGAGGAAGGAGACTAGATATCTTTCTTTCTCACCCCGGGGTCACTACTCAACAATTGCCATGACAGTGAGCTAAGCACCATACGCAGGGAAACTCCTCACCCTGTACCATATTTCCAAGTACCTATCCTTCCTTGCTTCTGGTGTGTGTGTTTATCCCCTGGGCAATGTTCTAGCTTCTCCTAGTGCCCAAAACCCAACCATGAGTCTTCCACTTGTCCTTTGGGTTCGAGTTGGAGGGGCTTCCCTCTTCCGTGATTCCCAGGATGTCTGTCTCCTACCCCCCACTAAATGTTAGTTAGTACAGCATCAGGCTGCCCAGGGCTGCCTCTGTGCTCCAAACAAGAGTGGATTATTCAAAGGAAAGGCCTCTGAGAGGAGCGGGAAATGTGGACAGCAAGCAGTTTTAATAAACCTTCCTTCTCTTTTATTTCCCCAAGGTATTAAGACCAAGGTATGGTTTGATTTTCTTTCTCCAGCTATTGTGATGCCCCTCACCCCTTCCCAGCCCCCACCCCGCTCCGACCCAGCACACTTGGCAGTGTTTTACTGAGAGAGGACTCCAAAGGTGTGGACGGCCTTGCTTAAGTTCTCTTTACTGGCTGAACTCCCTCCTTCTCCTCTGAAGTATCGGAGTCAGTGGTGGCGAAGGAACATATTTCTCACACACAGAAACCTAAGCGCCGGTGCCTAGCACAGAAGGAACACGAGGGTGAAATTACAGCCCTCAGCCCTCGGGCAACTTGTATCTTTCCCCAACCGTAAGCGCACACCATGTTATGAATAATAAACGTATCCTTGTAGCTCTCTTTCTCTGCGGAGTGTGGAGCAGTTTGCCAACACAATTATATCAATGCTTACAATATTTATATAAGGCAGGCATGAGGCGCCACATCTCTCCAGGACTCCGCCAGCCCTCGTGTGCGGGAGGGATTACAGGCGTTTCCCGTCTCAGCAGCTCTTGGCTCAGTAAATCCTCGCCTCATCCCTGCTTCACGTCTGTCTTTTTTTTAAAAAATACGCCACGTGGATGGAGAGAATGGAGAATATTGAGATGTTTTGCTTCGCCAGCTGAGAAAGAGGAAATTAGTGTGTCTCAGAGATGCATCTGAGAAGGGTCGAATGAGTTCCAGATACTCGGAGCACCCGAGCCATCTGCTCCTGGCTCCGTCTCCTCTGGCTATCCAAGATCCTCACGCTGGGCAGATTCCAGCTGGTCTCAACGCCAGGGGCTCATCCCCAGCAACTGGGGGAAGCTAGACAGCAGGGGCTCTAGACAGATCCACAACAAACTCGCGTGATTTTTCATGTGTTGGTGCCAGAGCTGAGGACCTACTGAGGTCTGTAGTGCTTTCCGGGCTCCCTCTTTCTCCCTCCCTCCCTTCCTCCTTTCTGAGTCTCAGCTTCTTCGAAAGCCACACTGCTGACTGAGGCTCTCTTACATGCTTTTTCTCACCATTGTGTGTGTGTGTGTGTGTGTGTGTGTGTGTGTGTGTGTGTGTGTGTGTGTTCAGTCCAAGGAATAGAAAATCCTTTAATAAAAGGTGGTCCAGCTTTTCAATAGTGTGACTGCATAGAGCCTCATAAACCTTCTTGGTTTGTAAACCCATAGGCAATCAAGGATGAATGGGCAAGTAGTCCCCGTAAGGTACTGTCTCTATAGTGATATTTATTGCAAGCATATAGTCCGCGTGAGGTATGGTCTCTATAGTGATGTTTACTGCAATTATGGTGGTCAAGCCATGTACAGGTGCTGTTTCATTCATGCTTTTTTTTTATGTGTGTGGCGGGGCAGGGGGTATGGGGCACATGTGTGTGATGACATGTGTGACGGGGTGGGGGGCTTATTGAGCACATGGGTTGACGGTGTGCATGTGGAGGTTAGAGCGCATCCTTGGGCAACTCTCTTCACCTTCTACCTCCTCTGAGACAAGGTCTCTTTGTTGTTCAACGCTGCATACACCAGGCTAGCTGGCCTATGAGCTTCTGGGAACTCTCCGGTCTCCAACTTCCATCTCATCTTAGGGGCGCTGGAATTACAAACATGGTCACATCTGGCTTTAATGGGTTCTGGGATTCCGACTCTACTCACTGAGTCAATCTCCCAGGCCTCATTTTACTGTTTGAAAAAAGTGGTTAAATTTTGGATTAAATCCTCCTATATTTGCTCATGACTCTTAGTTACAGTGTTTGTGTTTATTCTTGTTTGTTTTGTTACTTTATGTATATGAGTGCTTTGCACGTATGAATGCGCACCATATGCATGCAGTGCCTGTGAAGGCCAGAAGAGGGCGTCAGATCCCCTGGAACTGGATTCACAGATGACTGTGAGCTGCCATGTGGGTGCCGGGAACTGAAGCCAGGTCTTCTGCAAGGGCAGCCAGTGTTCTTAACCACTGAATCACTTCTCCAGCCCCACTGGGTTTATTCTTATTCAAAGGGTTTAAGAAATTGGTGGAAGACATACAGACCTTGTTTAATTCACTCATCCATTCATTCATTCATTTTAGGTGGTGCTGAGGATAGAATCCGGGATCTTAATCATGCTAGGCAGGCCCTCTGCCATTGAAATCAACCTCCAGCCAGAGACACGTTTTGGAGGAAAAAAAAAAAAAGGTCACAGACGTTCACAAACTCTTCTTATTCTCAGTTAAAGTATCACCAGACTGCTTTTGGGGGCTTTGAGAGTAGCTTTGCCGTGATTCTCTTTGGCTGATTATGCTACTGAGACTCCTGACTCCTCTCCCAGTCACAGCTGCTGGAGGGGGAGTTGGGAGGCTGAGATGCTGCTGCCCTTTGTGTGTTACTGTACCCCAGCTCCTACACCCTGCCTAGCACACAGTGGGGACCAGATGAGCTTTTGTTGAATGATGGAGATGCAGGCTGCCTGAGTGGCTAGGTCTTAGTTACTGTCCTATTGCTGTGAAGAGACACCATGACCAAGGCAACTTATAAAAGAAGCTTTTTATCTGGGGGGTTGCTTGTAGCTTCAGAGGGTTAGGCCATGATCATCATGGCGTGGGGCATGGCAGCAGGTAGCAGGCTGGCAGGCATGGTGGGTGTAGGCAGAGAGAAATCAAGGCTGGACCTGGAATCAGATTCTGCAACTTCAAAAGCCACACCCCCAATGACATGCCTCTGTTTTGAGGAAATATTAAAAAAGATGAAACCACGCTATGGCCGGCAACTCTCTGCCCCGGCGAGCTGGCTGGCCAGTTTTTATCTCATGGAGACTCTCTGACTCAGAGCTCCAAAATATTTCCACCAAGCTCACTAATTCCCATTGGCGGGTCGCTACCACACTAGCCCCATGCTTCAGAACCCCCACGACCTCTGTGGTGCACGTCAGGCAAGCCCATGCTTTGCCGCTGTACCTTCTTTCTGGAATCAGTGAAGTCGCCACGAGAAGGAAAACGCCACACAGATTTCATTCAGAAACAATGGTAACTCAATCTCTGGGCGCAACAACTAGAATCCTAATCTTGTAAACCATATTGAATCTAATTCCTCTGGTGGCGGATCCTGGTGGATCCAATCCAGAAGTCCCGCCTACTCGCCCAGTGATTGGTCCCTTTATTCATTGGGGGAAGGTTCACAAGAAGTCACCTAAGTATGTGATTCATTCCTCCTACCAGACAGCCCCTCCTGGGAAAGCGGAATTAACATCAAAATACAAGCACACCAGGGCCATTCACAACCTGCCTCCCCTAACAAGGTTACATCTCCTAATCCTTCCTAAATAATCCACCAACTAGGAACCAAATACTCGGGTATATACAAGCCTATGGGGGTCACTCTTACTCAAGTCACACAGAGAAGGTGCCTAAAGACACTGTACTGGAATCTGGAGCACAGGAAGGATTGGCTGGAGCAAAAGAAGACCAGAGGAAGTGGACATCTTTTTGTTCCTGCCCAGATGTCTCAGTCCATCTATGATGGAGCATTCAGCAAGCCCACTCGCTGTTTCCAGAAATGTTCGCTGTGTATCAGACACAATTAAATTCCAGGAACACCAGAAACATAGGTTACACTGTATGTTCCCAAGAGTCCACTGTATCGCAGAAGCAGCTTTCCGAACTAAAAATGTGTTAAAGACTGAACTGAATCACCTTTACGAAATCATTTATTACTGTGTGCATGCTGTGTGCGGAGGTCAGAGGACAACACTGCGGAATCTGTTATCTCCTTCCACCTTCATGTGGGTTCCAGGGTTCGAACTCAAGTCTCCTGGCTTTGCCTTTACCTACTGAACCATCTCGCGCTCGCAGTGTTTTGTTTTTCAGAAGTTGAATTAGGTAGTCAGTATGAACTACCATACTCACTGTCTGTCTGTCTGTCTGTCTCTCTCTCTCTCTCTAAGTGTGTGCATGCACTGTATGTGTGTGTGTGCGTGTGCGTGCACATGTGTGTTGTGTGTACAGGTGCGCTGTCTGGCAGGATCCCTCCTTTCTCTGCCTTCCTCTTTCAGTTGTTCTTTCCAGATTACAACTCCTTTGTGGATCCGCCCTAGTCTGTGGTGGGCGTGGCCATCTTCCCGGATCCGCCCTAGTCTGGGGTGGGCGTGGCCATCTTCCCGGATCCGCCCTAGTCTGGGGTGGGCGTGGCCACCAGGAACTGCAGACTTTTTTCATTCACTTTGTCACAAAGGAAACTTAAGTTCTCACGAAGCTTAGTTACAATATCACTTTAGGGAAAAGCTTCTTCTCAAACAGGGTCCCCGAGAGAGAAGCACAAGGCTTAGAGGAATGCACCAGTCTTTAAAAGCACTTAGTCTGCTGAACCCAGGAACTGTGCTCCGTTTCCTGCCCTGCTGCCGGGATGTCTCATCAGGACACAGTCTGGCCCATTACAGGACATAGAATCTTAGTTGCAAATGAAACCTGAGATACAGATAGCCTTTCTAATTAATGGTGGAAAGTTATCACAGGGTCTCTGACCAATGTTTGTAGAATCTTCTAGAGCCTGACAAAGGGCTCGCTATCTCTGCAAAGTGCCTGCTCCCATACAGAGCACTCAGAGTTTTTGTTGTTGTTATTGTTGTTGTTGTTGTTTTTCGAGACAGGGTTTCTCTGTGTAGCCCTGGCTGTCCTGGAACTCACTCTGTAGACCAGGCTGGCCTCGAATTCAGAAATCCACCTGCCTCTGCCTCCCAAGTGCTGGGATTAAAGGCGTGTGCCACCACTGCCCGGCACTCAGAGTATTTTATTGGAGGTTGTGTTTGCATAGATGCTCAAATCTCTCTCCCAGCCAAGCTCGCGTTTACTTCCGCTTCTCTTCCTCTTTTTCACTCATTACTCCTCAAACTCTCTAAGACTGGGAGACTCTCCTCATCTCTTCACCACCCACCTTCCAAGCCGAGCACTCCCACAGCGTGGTTTCCAGAGCCTTCGGCATCTGGATCCTTCAGCTTCTGGATCCTTCCTCTCTGCTCTCGGGACCGTGAGTTATGAAACATCTTGAGCGAAAAGCCTTGAAATGAGCATATTTTTCCAGCTGTCTTTGAGCATATGGCACACCTGCTATGACTTGCACGTGACAGGTGCCCTCTAGCCCCAGTTTGGCTGCCTTGTATGGTATTGGGGCGTGGGGGGCCTTACAGGAGAGAGAGACATGTCCCTTTCCAGTCTGAGTGAGCATTCTTTCTTTGGAGACTTTGATTACCAAAAGAGTGGGCTGTTGTAACCTACGTCGTCCTCTCAGAGTGTGCCAGCTCTATAGTCACTGCTTTCCCTTGGACTGTCTACGATGAGTGGAGCCCAAGGCCCTCCGTGGAGGCTTCCTGAATACCAGCAACATGGCGTCAAACTGCCCTGCCCCAGCACCAAGAGCCCAAATACATGCCTTTCTTTTCTGAATAACCCTGTCTCTGATACTCTCTTGTGGCCACTGAATTTAGACTAAGGCAGTTGCTACTATTTATTATCTGAACACAATATTTTTAGTTAATGCAAACTACAATTGTTTGAGGTTTTTAATGCAGCCATCTCTCTATGGACTCATGTAAGCGTTGCCTAAAGAAAAACTCCAGATATTTTGAAAAGAAGAATTTCAATTAAACCAGGTCTCCCTGGTTACACTCTCTGTGTAGTCAATTTATTGACTCCAGTGTGTTGGCACAATATCAGCTACATTGACTCAAAGCCATGGTTTTCTTCAAATTAGTCCCAACTAGGTTTTGGCTTGTCCTTCCAACCCAAACGGCTCGCCCTGCCAAGTAGAATGTGAGGTCCAGCTTCGGCAGTAGCCCAAGCTGGGCTAAGACAATGCCTTTGCTTCTTGATGTCCTACTCAATAACAAACAAAGATGGCGGAAGATGGCATCCCCTTAATGGTTGTTGTTGAATAATAACCTTGAAAACATTTTATTGTAATTAACTAAATTAGAATCTAATATGTCCATGAGTTTGGCTATCTGACTATTAACTTGCATTACTGAATTATCTTAAACAGTTTGTAATAGCAGCTATTAAAAGGACTGGGATTAAAACCTTGTATTCTTAAATGAGCTGTATAGGCACAATACCTAACAAAATTAATTTTAAATTCTGTATCAATATATAAAGATTTATACTAATGAAAACCTTAAACCTGTATCAACATATGTTGGGGTTTGGCCTTGCTAAATGTGAGCCCTCAAGACTTGGAGTCTGCATGTAGACCTGTGACCCTGCCCCCGGGTAAATTGGTAAATAAAGATATTAACAGCCAATAGCTGGGCAGAAGAGACATAGGTGGAGTTTAAGATTCCTGGGTTTGGGATTGGGAGAGGGGCAGAGGAAGGCGAAGATGCCATGGGTTGGGTAAGTTCAAGAGAACACGGCCCCAAGGACTGGCCAATCGGAGTTAAGAGCAGCCTAGATGAAACATAGTAAGTAATTTGGGGTTATCAATAGGAAAGTAAAGTCTTACAGCATAGAGGGTAGGTATCCGCCCAGTTCTTGTACTGTTTAAGGCTTGTTGTAAATATAAAGGTTCTGGGTGTCTTTTATATGGGTACTAAATGGTCTAAGGTGGGGTAGAAACCCGGGTCAGGATTAAATAATCTCTACAACAGCCCTGTGTGGGACTTGGCCAGCAATAGTGTTTTCCAGAACAATCCAAGGTTGTCATTTAATGACTCTTCTCCTTGATGGTCCCTTCTTCAGATCTCTGTCTGACAAAGACCACTAATTCATTTAATCATGCTAAATTCCAGCGCTTCCCAGAGAACTTGGAGCAGCTGTCTCATTAAAGGAGCTGAGGGCTGGAAAGGCCGACTCAGCGGTTAAAAAGTTTCTGTTCTTATAGGAGACTGGAATTAGGTTCCAGCACCCACACAGGCAGCTCACAACAACCTGAAACTCCAGCACCAGGGGATCTTATGCCCTCTTCTAGCCTCTTGGGCAGTCCACTCATGTGCACACACCACACACACACACACACACACACAGACACACACACACACAGAGGCACAGACATACACAGATACGCACAGACATACACAGATTCACACAGACACACAGACACAGATTTTAAAGGAGACACACACACATCTTAAAGAGCCATAGAGACACACCACACACACACATACACACACACATACACACACACACACTCACACGCACAAATCTTAAAGGAGACACAGAGACAAAACACACACACACACATACACACACACAAATCTTAAGGAGACACACACACACACACACACACAGACACACACAAATCTTGAAGGACACACACACACACAAATCTTAAAAGAGCCACAGACAGACAGACAGACACACACACACAAATCTTAAAAGAGCCACAGAGACACACTACACACACACACAGATAGACACACACACAAATCTTAAAGGACACACACACACACACAAAGTCTTAAAAGAGCCACAGACAGATAGACATGCACACACACACGTGCACACACGCACGCACACACAAATCTTAAAGGAGCTGGGTGACCCATTTGCTCCCCATTCTAACCTAATTGCCAGATCTGCTTCCTGAGGCCCTTAGCATTAAAATATTATCTCCCCAATGAGTGGCATAAACAGAAGCTTTTGACAAAGCAGACAACATAATCACAGCCCCGAGCACCAGCAACGGGATAAGCCTGGTTGGAACCACTGTTGAACATTTTATCCTTCCAACGCTCTGTGCCCAGGCAGGTCTTGGGAAAATCCTTGTGTTACAGAAACTAGTGAATACTTGCAGGGAGAGGGCGGATTTTAATATCTAGTCCCATTTCCATGATTGCACAAGCTCTTCTTTTAAGGCCATGTAAATACCTTAATGCTTGGTGACCTCACACCGCCAGTTCCTGAGGATACTGGTGATCCCGACTTTACTGAAACCTATGGTTTGCTAAGCCTCAGGTGACTCTGAATTTGGCCATGCTTCAAGGAAAGGCTGGTCGGGACAAATGAAGTGACGTCTGTGCGCACAGAATCCCTTGCCCAGGTTTGACAAGGTTGAGGTATTGTGTTCACAAATGCCTGGTACTGGCACCATGGGCACTGTGGGCACCTTGGGCACCGTGGACACTGTGAGTTTTGTAACCGTGGATTCTCTCAGAAGAAGTCAAAATGTTGAATCATTTCACGCTTCTTCCTCATTACCAAGCTCTTCCAAAGAGGGAGAACGCTCAACCCTGGGCCGCTGGAGACAGACAAGAGAGCCTTGCTTCCTGTTTGGTGAACTTCTCCTAAACCTCACAGTTGAGAGGTATTTGTAGCAACAGCACGAGGTATTGACTCACTAAACTGGAAAGAGGCTTCTGCCGGATGTGGTTTGACGCCCCTTATTGAGAAGAAAGCCATAGAGTGAGTGGCCATGACCCAGAGCCTCATTGTTCTTCTATGGCTGCTTAGACACGGCAGAGATAACTGGAGTGTGGGAGGAAAGATGTAAGGATTCCAGCTCTAGCCTGAACCCCGCCGGTCCAAACAGCCACCCTCTACACTGCAGCCCCACCCTGAAGATGCTCAAGATGCCGGGCTCTGACAAGATGCATTTACGCGGGCAGTGGTGGTGCACGCCTTTAATCCCAGCACTCGGGAGGCAGAGGCAGGTGGATTTCTGAGTTCGAGGCCAGCCTGGTCTACAGAGTGAGTTCCAGGACAGTCAGGGCTACACAGAGAAACCCTGTCTCAAAAAAGAAAAAAGAGGCATTTATGGTGATTAAAGTACATATTTGGGGGTCAGCTAGGGTTGGAACCCCAGCCACACTACTTAGAGGTCACAAGGAAAACGCTGTTTCTTATTTTAAGAGAATTATTATTATTAGTAGTATTAGTATTAGTATTAGTATTAGTATTTATCCAGGGCCTTGGGAATACTAGGCAAGTGCTCTCCCGCTGAGTCACATCCCCAACTCTGATGGCTCTCGTTTTGACACAGCAATAGTGGCGTTTTGTAAGTCTATTTGGAAAAATAAACCAACCAATGCCTGAGTCGTCACAGAGTCTGGCATGCACTGAAAGACCATACTCCCACCCTTATCTTTAGGGGTATTCTTCAGGACTCTAGGGGGTGCCTGGGACTGCAGGTAGCACCACTGCCTATATTTACTGTAACATTTAATTTTTTTTTTTGTATAATGTTTAATTTATAGATCAGGCACATTAAGGGATTAGCGACTATAATTAATATTAAGACAGGCAATTATCGTAAACTCCCAGCAGTGCATCTCTTGCACTTGGGAACGTTATTAAATGAAATGGAAGTGCCTTGAAGCAGGCCGTGTAGTGCTTGGAGTTGCTATGGCAACAATGATGGTGACCGGGAATTGACAGGTGGGTAGCATACACACCATGGACCCGCTGCACAGATGAACAACTCACATCCTGAGCGAGAGAGAGCAGAAAGTTGTGAGGGTTCATCGCGCTGCTTGGCCTCTTCCAAACCCTGAGCTGTTTGTTTCTAGAACTTTCCTTTTATTATTGTCATGCCACAGGTAATTTGTATGACGGAAACAAAACCTCTGGACAGGAGGAGGAGTGACGATAGTAATATTATTCTTAAAAAGAATTAACTAATAGAGCTAATGCACATTTTATGCATGTATGAAAATGAAGCAGGAAATCTGACATGTAAAATTAGTATTTATAAGTTAAAGAATTAACTCACTATTAAAATGGGAGCTGATTTCAATGATACTTTAAAGGAATTATTCTTATTTATTTGTGTGTGTGTGTGTGTGTGTGTGTGTGTGTGTGTGTGTGTGTATCCCTAGTATACATGTACGTGCTTGAGGAGACCAGAAGAGGGCACTGGATCCCTTAGAGCTGTAGTCCGGGTGATTATGAACCACCTGATGTGGGTACTAGGAACTGAACTCAGGTCCCCTGGAAGAGTAGCAAGTGCTCTTAACCACTGAGCCATCCCCTCTGAGCCATCTCTCTAGCCCCTCAAATATATGTGTGTGTGTGTGTGTGTGTGTGTGTGTGTGTGTGTGTTTGAAATATATTTATATATAAACATATTTATATACAAAAATATATAAACATATATATTTTATATATATTATATATAAAATATATATTATATATAAATATAGAAACTTATTTGTATATTGATTTTTTTTTTTTGAGACAGGGACTTACTTTTTCTCCTTGGCTGCCCTCAAACTCACAGAGATCCACTTGCCTCTGCCTCCCCAGGTGCTGGGATTGGAGGTGTTAGCCATTGTACCCAATCTTCAAATATATTTTTGGTAAGAAGCTGTTCCCTAACGCCTGAGTATATTTAATGAGTTACTACCCTGTGCTTTACCCAGCATCCTCCACTCTCCTCTGGGCTTTCTTTGTAGCACCCCAGTCATTAGGTAGAGACCCTCATTTCTGGAAAACTCTCAGACTGTCAATGAAATCTACAAACAAGTCCAAAAGGTCATCTGTATTTATTCCTGCTCTGGAGATCCTTTACCATCAAAAGGGTCTCTAAGAGAAAGATCAAGAAGGCTGTGGCTCCAAGGTTCCCTGTGAGAGCCTTAGCTGCTTTGGGGAGAGATGCTGAGCTGCTCAGACAAACCTTGAGCTTCATGACCACGTGGCTGAAATGGCAAGAGAGAGGCAGGAGCAAATGGTGCAGGCCTTCAGCTACACAGAGGCTGAGGCAGGAAGAGCCCAAGGCCAGGGCTTTCTTCAGCTACTTAGTGAGAGCCTGTTTGTAGACACACAGCAGGAGGAAGAGCTAAGGCTGAGACTCAGTGACAGAGTGGTCCTCTAGTATTCAAGAGGCCCCGGGTTCAATTCCCTGCCCCCTCCCCCATGCTGCAGAACAAGCAAAAATAAAAAGAGACCTAAATACTCCAGTCCAAATGGTCACCTCCCATATGGAGAGTAGAGGTGAGGAGAAACAGCGCAAGGCAGCCACAGAGTCCTGAGGGCTCTAATGGCTGCTGAGGAGTTCATGACATCTGGGGGCTTGCAGAAAGTCCTGGAGGTGGGGTAGGACTGTCAATGGCTGAGTAAATCCCCGAGAGGAACTGAGGAAAAAGAGATGATTGAGAAAGGGATCGGAGTGAGGTTCCACTCTGCAACACAGACAGATCCAGAAAGGGGGGGGGGGAACACACAGAGGGAGGGAGGGAGGGAGGGAGGGAAGAGAGGGTGGGAACCATGAGAGGGGAGGAGGGGAGGATGGAAGGAAGGGGGGGACAGAAGGAGGGAGGAAGAGAGTGAGAAGGAAGGAAGGAGGGAGGGTCAGGGGTGGGGCAGACAGACAGACTGCCTTCTTCAGAAACAGATCTGACCACAGACCACAGTGGCCACTGGAAGGAAAGGGGAACCTAGATGCCTGGTTTCTCTCTTCACAGAAGCCTCTTTCTCTCCCTGGCATAGCAGTAGGTTTGTCTCAAGTTAAAAACACTTGAACCCACAGAAGAACGGTGACCTCTACCACTGACCCTCAGAGACCAGGCCTTCTTTATCTGGATGTGGTCATGGAGCAGCAGGGACAGTCTGAGAGAGACCAAGCAATAGGGCACACCATTCATTTGTGGGCCTTGGAAAACAGCACCCGTAATTTACTCTACACTCCTGGACCACCCTGCTGAAAATGGTCCTCAGGTCCTCTGTGTCCCTGACACCCTTGTCTGTTAACTCCTCTTTACCCTTCCTGACACTGAATTTCCGGCAAGCCCTTCCTGACTTGCAGGGAGCTTTGCCCCTCCTGTAAAGAATCCTGGGATTGGGAAGAGTGGTCACGCAGCCAGAAGTAAAGCAGGAGGGTTCTTAGACACTGATGCTTGCTCCTTTTCATGGTAATCTCCTGGGAGCTTCTCTTCCCCTTTTCACTGGCTTGCCCCTCCCTGCTGTGGAGATGGCTACACCATGCAAGGAGAGACAGCCCGTGACCCCCCCTCTCCACTCAGAAGCTGCCTGCATGTCTGCAGGAACTGTGGGCGGACAGGCACACTCTATCTGTTCAATTTTGCTTTCTACATGGCCGGATCCATTTGGAGTCATTGATTTAAAAGCTGGGTTAGGATTCTGTTGGGGGAAGCACAACCCTCCTGAATACGGAAATGAGAAATTCCTTCCCAGCTGCTCTCTGCCTTGAGGAAGAAGGCTTAGAAGCCTAGCTTGACAAGGGTGGCTTGTCCCTGAGTACTTGCGTCCTGGACTGCAAACAATCAGAAAACAGAGCTTTTGGGAAGTGAAGAAAGCCCTCTGCCCTCTGCAGCCCTGCTCAGAGCTCCTGGACGGGCTTGTAGACCACTGAAATGTCCATACTATTGCCCCGGTCCTCTCAAGAGGGTGACCCATCCAGGGCACACCTTGAGTTTCTGCCAATTGGGACTGATATGGCCTGACTCCTGAGACCAGCTTACCTGCCCTGGTCCCCCAGGTATGGCGGCAGATCGCTCCACTCTAGGTAGGTACAGTCCTCAGATACATACTCTCATACTACACCCCTGCTCAGAGTTCAGGGAGCAGTGTGTGTGTGTGTGTGTGTGTGTGTGTGTGTGTGTGTGTGTGCGTGTGCGTGCACACACACACACACACACACACACACACACAAGCACACACATTAATTTGCACTCAGAAGAAGTGCACAGGGCATTGGCCTTTGAGAATTGACCTTCACAGGGGAGAGCAGGGGAAGACTGGACAGTGCTCTAGAAGGTAGGTGGCTGGCTGACTGGTGGCCTCCCCAGTGCTTCTCAAGCAGACACCTTGTGAAGCAGATGTGACACTAGCCATGAGAGTTGTGCAGTGTTCATGCGACACATTCACCAAGCACTGAGGGCTTTGCAAAGTTGAGACAGCCTTTATCTTCCTCGACCAGGAATGCTAAAAACTAGTGCATGAGGGAAAAAAAATACTATTGCTTCCTTATCCGTTGCTAGGGACGGCCCCGTGTCCCCTTCTCCCTCGATGGGAGCCAGGCCCATTGGGTACTGAGCTGAATGGGAAGGAGGGCAGCTTAGCCAGCTGCACAAGGGAGCGTAGGATCTCAGTCTCTGGCAATGAGCACACCCAGGAATAGCTTCAGAGAACAGGTTCATTTATCCGGAGGGAGAACATGGTATTTATACCCCTGGGGAGGTGGCTAGGGTCTCTGGAGCAAGGTTATGTGACTGTGTACCATTGGCCAAGGCAGCGATGTTAGAAGATCTACGCGCTCAGGGGCTCTAGGGTCTGAGGAGGGGATGGGAGGGGAATGGGGGGTGTGGGGAAACCTTAGAAGGCCAAACGAGAAGTGAGGCCTGATAACTGTCAGTGTAATACATTCTTACTAGCGTTGATGATGGGGAGCCGGCTTTATGGTGCCAGATTAGGAGAGGGGAGGTAGCCAACTCCTGCCATCCTCATCTTTGAGAGATCCAGGGTTGAAGCTCCTTCGACTCCTCCTTTATAACCCTGGGCCACTAAGGTCCCACAGCTAGGTTGATGACTGCCGTCCTTCCGACAGAAGGCAGGTTGATGAGCGAGGTCAGGAGGAAGAATCTTGTTCCTCACTGCTCAATAAATGTCTTCGCTTTCAGAATATGCACTGCGCATGTCTCGTCTGAGTGCCCGGATCTTTGGTGAAGTGGCCAGGCCTACTGATTCAAAGTCCATGAAAGCGGTGAACCTGTTCAGTGAGCAACCCTTGGCCAAGAAGAAAGAGACTCACGACTGGTATCCAAATCACAGCACGTATTTTGCTCTCATGGGCACCCTCGGTTGCCTTGGCCTTTACAGAGATGAGCATTAGGAAAGATGAGCAAAGACATCTAAAGAAGTTCCGTGGAGCCTTTAATCCCAGCACTCGGGAGGCAGAGGCAGATGGATTTCTGAGTTCGAGGCCAGCCTAGTCTACAGAGTGAGTTCCCGGACAGCCAGGGCTACACAGAGAAACTCTGTCTTGAAAAAACAAACAAACAAACAAACAAAAAAAGAAGTTCCGTGGAAAGGGGAAACCAAGAAAAGGAGAAGGGAAAAGAGCTATAAAAAAAAGAAATAGTATCAGCTCATCAAGAAAGAAAATGCCTTCCTCAGTGACTAAGAAAGTGGATCTCAGTATCTTTTCGCTTACTAGATGAAGGTGAATTCCCTCAGTAGACACCAATCCTGGGTTCAAGTTCACTTCACATAAGCTGTGACTGGTTTCTTGAAGATATTCTAATCCTTCAAAAACCATAATGATCTTGGTTTTGTAATCTGAAGCGTACCTAACTCTGTAATGGAAAGAATAAACTATTGTTGAGTGACTCAGTTTTTTGTTTTGTTTTTTTGATTTTGTTTTTTGTTTTTTGCTTTAAAGGTAGATTGAGGTAGAAAGCAAACATGTTTATCCAAGGTGTGCTGTAAGGGACATGGAAGCCCTTAGAAACGAGGACCTAAGGAATCAGGGAAACGTGTGTCTTGATGCTTAGGTTTGATGAAGAGTGGATCCTTAATATGGAAGGACTCAGCAAGGCCTGTTTACATTCCCTGGGTTCCTCCGCCCTCAGGATGGAGGCAGCCCCTTACTCTCCAGATACTGAGCACCTCTCCCAGGAAAATCTTATGACCTACTTTAGACAAAAGCCAGGGGATTCCTGTATGGTTTGTCTGATCCAGGGAAAAGAAGAAATGCCACATGCAGTGTCTTGGGTCCTCTCACTGGCCTGCATGGTGCAGATGACGTACCTCAAAACGGGTTGGTATTGAACATTCTAAGAGCCTTTTACAGGCATAATGACCCTGACAGATAGATGTGTCTGTCTGTCCAACGTGTGCATGACCAAGAATGTGGCCTGGAAAAGCTCAAGAGAGAAATAGTATTTGAACGGGGGCTGGAAGAAAAAACCAACAGGATTTCCCCAGTCAGAAAAGGCAGGTAATAAAAGCATACACAGATGAAACTAAGAACACAGGGGTGGCTTGTCAAGCAGGGGTAGGGTGGCCTTTCTTGGTCCCTCAGTGACTCTGCTTGAATGTGCAATCGTCTCTGCTGGCACATAGCAGGAGGGGCCTGAGAACACACTCAGTCCCGGTGTCTTTTAAAGACGAACAAGCCAAGGCTGAAGAAGGTGAGGTGACATTTCTAGGCATAAATGACTGACTGGTAAATGTTGCACAGAGCCCTGTTAGAAAAGCAGAGCTCAGCCTAGCAGGCATCTTGCTTAATTCCCACGGGGTTGTGTTGGAAAACTTAGGACCACTGTTGAAAGAACAGACAGAGGTCGGTGCCTCACAGGCTCTGATATCACTTTAACATAGTGCCTGCAGATAATAAACAGACGAAGCAGAAAGGTTTATTTGGGCTGCAGTTCTGGAACTTTCAGTCCATGATTGGGTTGGCCTGGTCACGTAGGGTACCTGACCAGCAGCAGCGGCAGCAACAACTAAGCAAAGCCACTCGCCTCACGTCCAGGAAACTAAAGAGACACGCCCTCAGTGATCTAAGGCCCTCCCCCAGGTACCTCTTCCTAAAGATTCCCACCCGCCCCACAGTGCCATCCCGGGACCACGCCCTCAACACATGGGCTTTTTGCAGGGGTTGGCGTGGGGGCTTCCAAACTATAGTCAAGACTTTAATTTCTTTGGGAGATTTTACACTGACCCAATAGGTGGCAAGAAGACACTGCTGATGGCTACGGAAATCTGTCTCTTGAAGTTTTATGCTCAGCACATAAGTCTAAGTCAGAAAAAAAAAAAAAAGGTAGAAAAACATCTGCACCTGCAACTAATTAAAAATACTTGTGATCAGCGAACACCCTCCTCTCCTGTATGCCTTAATGTTCATTAACGTGAGCAGGCAACCTGGAAACTGGTCCCTCTGGAAAGCACGTTGAGCATGGATTATCTGTACCCGTGATGGTGCCATGATATTTGTGCTCATTTTGAAGGTTTTTTTGGTTTGTTTGTTTGCTGGCTTTAGCCCTAATTTTGAGAGTAGAAAGCAGAGTCCACATCTTGATCTACTGATTGGGATTTCAGAGGTCTCTGTTGGCACAGCCAATGGCATCACCCCAGATGCACTTTCCCTCTTGACAATGGGACCAGGAGCTTGGAAACAGGAAGTAACATCAGAGTGCTCTGAAGTGGCCTTCCCTGGATTCATTTTTTTACCGTATGCCCTAGTGGGAGACTCCTTCCAGTGAGGGTATTCAGGGTGCTGTTTCCTCTGGTAGGTACAGGAGTCATCTGTTGACAATAGCGTGTGGCTTCTTGGTGAGGGAGGGGACGTAAATTTGCTAAGGAAATCCTACATCTTTGCTAATTTCTTGGAGGGTTTCAAGACCCAAAGAAAACAGCTAGAGTATAAAGAAAAGGCCAGTTCATCACTTCAGGAGAAATTCAGAATTTGCCACAGGGCTCACCTGTGAGGTGATTTGATGAAGGTGTTAAGGCGGCGATATCCCAGTGAGTGTCCAGAGAACCCTTTCCCAGAATTACCCTGAGATCGCCAACATGAGCTCTGGACCATCTCTACAGAGCACCCAGCAGTCCTTCTGACACTTCAACCCTCTGCCTGGCTGTCACTGAGGAGGCCCAGTGAGGAACTCCCGCATTGCAGGTCCCTGCAGACCTTGAGTGCAGGCTCCTCGGGAAGCTCATTCCCATATAGTCTTGTCCCCAGACAAGAGAGCTGACTGGACTTTAGACAACAGGTGAGAGGCGTTCCCTCCATCTTAATTTATATCATGTACTTTGCCAAAGAAAGGCAGACCAGGCACGACGTGGTGTTTGCAGTTCTGGGCTGTAATTTGATGACTCCTTTCTCTCACCACAGTTCAAGTTGTCATTTCTGTCCCTTTTCCCTCCCAGCAGCCCTGAGGTCTAGTTTAGACTTGCTCTTCTCTCTATCACATGCAAGTTGACTCAGCACCGTTTGGTCCCTGCCAGGGGTCCATCTGGACCAGATCAGACTGCTTTGAGCAGCATCTCCGATGCCGATCCTCCTGCAAGATGCTCCAACCCTCGGCAGCCTGTTCACCTGTTTCTGCCCTAAATGTTTCTCCGGCTCCCCCACCCCCACACACGGCATGCTGTCTTTCTGTTTCTAATAAATAGTGGTTGCTTTTTAAATTGTGTAGAAAGAGTATAAAGAAAGAAGAAAACACATGCACACACAATATCTTCACATTTTTTAAGGACCATAGGGACAGTTCCATCCTGTTCTGGTTCCCTCCCTCGCCAGCTTCCCAGCTCATAATCCTGCCTGCCTAAGGGCTCTCGGGTGCATTTTCAGGTCTTTTCATCTTCGGGGACAAATATTAGCATGAGGGTTAGCATATTACAACCCAATTACTTTCCAATCAAGAACAACCTCCACTAGACTAAAAACTAGGGTTTTTAGTAATTTGCATAATTTGGGCGAGGAAGGAGAGGCCGCAAGGAGAGACTGCAGAGTTCTGGTGTGATTTAAACATAACCAACAAATAAAAGAATAAAACAAGCTGGGCAGTGGTGGCACATGCCTTTAATCCCAGCACTTGGGAGGCAGAGACAGGCGGATTTCTGAGTTCGAGGCTAGCCTGGTCTACAGAGTGAGTTCCAGGACAGCCGGGGCTGCACAGAGAAACCTTGTCTTGAACTCCCCCCCCAAAAAAAAGAATAGAACAGATAACAGGACACATATGGAGATATAACAGCAAGAGAAACTCACAGCTTCCTGTAACTCAAGAATTCTGCTCTGCCCAGGTATGGAAACCTGGACTAAATGGCTTCCCATAATCCCTTGGGCCTCTTATAACGTAATATAGTTTGAGGACCATGGAAACACAGGGAGGGGCCATGGTTAGGCCTGTCTTGGAGGGACCCGGTCTAGCTCAAGTGGGAAAGGCTGGTGAACTTTGACACACCATTCTCATCCTCCCAGGGAGCTGCAGATTGCATGGCAGACTCTCCCGATGTGTTCTAAATCAAATCCACACTGGTGTGTACCATGGGCTACCACCTGCCTGGAGTATGCCGCAGAATTCTCGAATTGCTTTCCTCCCAAAATCCTTGATCCCTGTAACATCTCCTGAATCTGAATTTCTTTACTACACAGAAAGAGCCAGGCTAGGTAGATGCGCAGCCTCTTCCTGGGAGAATCATTGTGGAATGAGACCAAGAGATCTCCTGCTGAGAGATCAGGGTCTACACAGGGGTGTCGGAATTCACCAGATTTTATTTCAGAGAAGATGGAATGGGTTTCCCAGTGTTACCCAGGAGTTGGACATCCACACATTTTCACCCCCATGCTCCTGTGAGGCAGGACTGAACCTGCTGTGGTTAGAATTCATTATCCTGAATTCACGGGTTAGAGGCTTAATCTCAAAATTCCAACGTTGATGGTATTTGGAGGTTAAAACTTTAAGTCATTAGAACTAGACTCAACCACAAGGGTGGGGCTCCTTGATGGAATCAATGGCTTTAGAAAGAGGAAGGAAGACCGGAGCGGGCATGTTTGCCACGTCTCACCAAGTCATGTCTTCCTTCATAGGCTGGTACAGCAAGATGTTGTCACTCACAACAAGGGTCTTGGGCCCCCCAACCTCCAGAACACTAAGAAATGAGTCTCCATTTGTTATAAATTTTCCCGGTCTGTGGTGGTTTGTTATGGCAGCTGAAGGTGGCCTTGAATCTATTCCTTCACAGAGTTCAAGGGCACCAGAAATGTCGCTAAAGATGACTGAGGAAGTCTAGAGGAATTCCTAGAGCAAAGCACACAGTTTGAGCTCCAAAATGTCTAATCCGCATCTGTTTCCCAGTCTTTGTTCGAGGCAACAAATACTTCCTGCTTGAACCAAGAGCAGTGGTGCATGACTCTGACCCCAGAATGTGGGGGTGGGGTGGGAGGTTGCTGGTGTAAGCAGGGAGATGCATGGTAAGTTTGTGACCCCAGCCTGGGCTATCTGGTGTCTCAGTGTGTCTCTCTTACCCTAAGCATGTGGCCAAGGGTCTTCTGTTTTACTCTCTTTAGTTTATATTTTGCTGTAAAAGTCCTGAATGTTTCACCTCCAGCTCTTCCCCCACAAAAGAATAATTCTAGAAAATGAAGGTTCTGAGTAATGCGTGGTGTTCACCAGAGAAGACTGCTCAGACGTGGCTTTAAGCCAATAGAAAGTCTCTGTTAGCCGGCTGGCAACTACCCGGGGTGTTCCGGATCCCAGTGTAGCCCTGAGCCTTTCTTTCAAGGTGAGCTTTGAAGCACAAACACCATGTTCTGGGTTGACATACTTCAGTTAACAAGAACAGTTAGCCAGATATGGAAATACCGGAACCCAAAGCAAGGTTAGAGGCTTTCCCCAAACAGTGGGCTTTGATGGATTTGGCAGATGGGGCTGTCAATGAGCTGAGATTTGCAGCCTAAGTGGCAGTTCCACCAAGGAGTCAGTCGTGCTAAGGTCTGGGGCCCTGTTACAGGGTTTAAACAATACATGAACTAAAACTCTTGGAAGTGTTTGCCAGACCAGTCCCGGGGGATCAGTTACATAGTAGCTACCCGTGCCAACCCGGTGCCTGGTTATGACGTCACTCCCTCTTCAGACTCCAGTTGCTTCCTACCTTCATGTCTCTCTTAGCTCTTAGTCTCCACTAAAGTGTTGCTGTCAGGACTTGGAGAATTATCTAGTAGATTATCTATTAATCTTACTAAAGATGTTTGACCTCTTAGCCTCTTGATTCAGAATCCTGCTCTATTTTCCCCCCAGTAGTGTGAAGTTCATTTCCTTCCTTCCTGGTATGAGTTTAGTTTATCTTACCCTTATTGGGAAATGGTGGTGGTGTTAATTAAATCAAGTGCTTCCTTCACACTGGTTAGGAATAGCTTCCTGTGGGGAGGGTTACCCAGAGAATGCCTGGAGACTGATGAGCTCACTCAGGAGAAATGGAGACTCGATAGTAACAGGAAGACAGAAATAGGACAGGCTCACTTTGAAGATGTAAACAGCCACAAGGTTAGAGAAATTCATTTACCTGTGAATTTTTAACACCAAATTGGGAGTTTTCTGTGGGGTAAAGTTCAGGAGCCGAGGAATTCAGTAAATCGTGCTTCCTTTCTTATTTTTAAATCCTACATTGGCAAAGAGTGGTGAAGGAAATAGCTTGCAGGTTTGGGGTTTTATTTTCTTCCATTATTAAAAGGAGGAGAGGCCCTAGAGAGATAGTTCAGTCGCTAGGAGTACTGGCTGCTCCTGCAGGGAACCCAGGTTCAATTCCCACCTGTAACTCTGGTTCCAGGGGAACCAGCGCTCTCTTCTGGCCACCCTGAGCACTGCAAACACGTGGTGCACATACATAAATGCAGGCAAACCACTCCTACACCTTAAATAGAAACAAGTAAGTGTTTTTTTAAAGTAGAAGGGAGCAGACCTAAAAGAGACAAATGAAGCAGGGAAAAGGCTCAAAGCTAACTGTCCCTGAGAGGATTCCACTCACCAGACAGCACTTTCAAATAATGCATTAAACTTTGTAAACAGATTTTCTTTTCTAGTTGGCATGTGAAGTGTTTCCCCCCAAAGCCCATTTGCTAACAGAAGGCCTGGCCCCCGAACATCCCGCTGTGGGAAGCATTAGAAAGTGGGGTCTAGTGGGAGTAAGCTAATTCTTTCTTTGCTTTACCCTGTCATGGGTTTGGCCAAGCGTTCTTTACTGTAGCCCTCTCTATGATAGTCTGCACTAGCACAGGCCCAGATCAACAGAGACAAGCCCCCATTCACTGATCTTTGACAGCCTCTTCCAAGTCCACCTTTCCTCTACGTCAGCTGCTTCTCACAGGCATTTTTTCTAATTGTAATGAAAACTGGTCTGTTTTCCCACAGTTTCTGCTACAAGGTTCTGTGACGAAGTGCCACCCCCATCCTATGGCAGAGAGCCTGTGCCCATCTGTCTATCAGGACTCCCTTCACCTAGCTATCACCCAACCTGGCCCCACACTCCCACCAAACAGCAGCTCATAGGATCCAAGATGGTGACCCAGAGACTCAGCAGGATACAATGATAAAGTGACACAGGCCACTTACTGGAGAGGACATCCACTCAGCAAAGCTGTTTCTGTCCTAGGCGGCTGATGACACCGAAAACTGAATGGACACAGTCCTGATTGATCCCACCATGAGGGCCGGAATGAACCGCACACTAAGGAAAGAATGCTGTCAAGACAAGTAAGGGTCCCTATGGGAGACGTGTAAGTGTCTGATAGGCCTAATTGGAAAGCTCAGTCTCGACACTCATTCAGTTATTTGTTAATTTTTCTTTCCAACAGGAGTATAATTGAATGCAAGCCATATTCCAGACCCTATAGCTAGTGGTGGCAGTCCATACCCAGGGCATGGTAGAAAGAAGGAGAGTGGGTTTGGGCTAGGTTGCTTCTGGTGGTAACCCAGCTCTTCCAGATTATCATCTCCATCCCCCCTTTTTTTTCTTTATGTCCTTCAGCATTTGAAGGGAGGAGCAGAGGTCCAGACACTGAGGCCATCCTTCCCACCTACCCACCCTGGCCTGCAGAGATAGGCCAAAGCCTGAACATTCTGGCTTGTGGCCTTAAATGACAGCGATCACAAGAACTAGAGCATCATGGGAGAAGTAGAGCATCATGGGAGAACTAGAGCATCATGGGAGAACTAGAGCATCATGGGAGAGCTAGAGCATCATGGGAGAGAGCCAAGTCAGAGTCTGTGGATATTAAATCCGTTTCTGGTTTTCTGGAGGGACATACTATGCTCATGTAACCCATATGTACTCAGAGCAGCCAATTGCTACCCCCTGGATTCTACACAGTCACCTAAGGGAAAGGATGCAAGATTTGCTTAGGAAAAGTGGATTAGGGGTCAGCAGAGCAGAAGGTGGGGAGAAAGTGCTTGAATGTGTTCTTGGAAGCAAAGAAAAGCTCTTTCACAACAGATGTACCAGGACATCATCATGTAGTCCAGTGTTAATGAACTAATGTCAAGGGGGACTCTCTGACCTAAGGAGCCCCTCTGAGTGAAGCCACTTTGCTGGGAAGGGGCCACTGGGTCCTGGTCCATAGACCATAGCCTTCATTTTCGCCTGCTTTAATAGGCAGAACTCTGGATGCTGCTGAACAGGCCTTCCTCCTGCATCCTCTGTAGCCACTGGGCCACTTCCTCCTCCTGGGCAAATGCTGAAGAGACATTCTACTGCGCTTCTATATTTAGCTGCATTGTGTAATAGTGTGACAGTAATATTCTGTACTCAGAGAATACCCTTAAGTAGAGAATGTGGTACTCATTGCCAAAATCCTCAGCATAACAGTCTTAGGGAGGAAGAATGGTTACGGAGCCGTGGGGTTGTACGTAAGCTGACAGAGAGACTGATCTCAAGAGGGTGGCGTGCCACCAAGGACCCTGAATAATTGGGGGCTGAGGGAATTGGGGGAACCATGAGCTGCTCTGGAAAGGTTTTCATCAGACCTGCCCCTTTCTTTCACAGACCTCTGGCTCCCCTGGGGTGGCATCCTCTCTTCCCTGCACAGATAAACCCCTCTCTTTGCTCACACAGATGACCCTGGGCTTAGACACGCTTGTAAACTGGCGTAACCCGCACACACCCATCTCTACAGTGTCCAGGGTCTGCATGCTTCTCTACAGTGCTCAGGACAGGTGCTTCCATGCTCTGCACACCCTGGCTGAACACAGAAGAGCTGTGTAAAGGTGTGGGCAGGACTAATCACCATTGCATCTCTGAGTGACACTGAGTAGCAGCCAATCAGATGCTGTACTTCGCAGCACTGACTAGACTCTCAGTCCTGGGATGACAGAGAGAAGATAACGGGATGAAGGCGTCCTCAAAGATTCCTTGGGCAGAAGTAGGATGTGATCAAACTAACCCACATGTAAGGAGCTCAAAGCCAATCACTTCCATTCAATAGAGTACCAGGGAACATTAACACTTGCTGGTAGCTGAGGCAATGGGTATGACATCCAAGTCACATCTTAGCGATGGCACACGTAGCAGAAAGGAATACTAGACAGAACGGACTCCAGGTGTTGAGTCGCCCATGACGGGTGTGATGCTGTATATATGCTCGGCCCAGGGAGCCGCACTATTAGGAGGTGTGTCACTGTGGGTGTGGCTATAAGCCCCTCATCCTAGCTGCCTGGAAGCCAGTGTTCTGCTAGCAGCCTTCAGATGAAGATGTAGACCTCTCAGCTCCTCCTGCACCATGCCTGCCTGGATGCTGCCATGCTCCAGCCTTGATGATAATGGACTGAACCTCTGAACCTGTAAGTCAGCTCCAATTAAATGTTGTCCTTGTAAGAGTTGACTTGGACATGGTGTCTGTTCACAGCAACGAAACACTAACCAAGACAAGGGGTATTTAGTCAATTGGTTGAGGACATGGGCTCTGATTCCCCTATCTACATGAAGAATATGTATTCCAGCCCACAGTCAATATCTCACACTGTTCCACAGAGACATGGTTCCCATGTCCATGTCCCTTGAAGCAGGGGAGATAGTTGCAGTTTTCTCCACCACTAGAACGTGGTAGAAGAGCTATATGGTTTCCGAGGTGAGGGTATAGAAGGTAAATCCAATTCCATCTTAGTACCTTGGATTGCTCCCTCTGAGGGCAGCTGGGTTCTGGGCCCTACACAACAGCCCTGCTGGAGAAGAACAAAGACCTCCAGCATCCTGAGGCACTGGCTTCCTGGACATGTGGATAGGCTGCCACAGGACCAGAGTGTGCAGCTCCTCAAAGCACACGAGGAGGTAATTGAATATATTAGCCATGTTTCTAGCTCTGTGATAAAGTACCATGACTGAGAGAGACTTAAGGGAGAGAGAGATCATTTTGACTTTCAGATCCAGTGGGGTAAAAGTGTGTGGTGGCGGTGCAGAGGCCTGGCAACATGCAACAGGAACCGGAAGCTAAGAGCTTGAGGCCTGGCAACAAGCAGCAGGAACCGGAAGCTAAGAGCTCGCATCTTAAACATCGGGCATGAAGCAGAGAGAGCAAGTGACAAACAGGGTGAAGCCTTAAGCTCTCCGATGGCAAGACTGCACACCTTCCTCCAGCAAGACTGCACACCTCACCCCCCCCCAAAACAGCACCTCCGACTGGGGACTATGTGTTCAAATGCCTGAGACCATGAGGGACACCTCACGCTGGCCCTCGCCAACGGCAAGAGAGACCTCAGAGTGGGAACTACCATCCCTCATTCTACATCCACACAGGCAGAAGTTATCAGTTTTACCCATTATTGGGGTGATGGAATCATACAACAAAAATACCATAGACAGATTCTATGAAGCAGAAGGCTCTTGCGATGAGATTTATACTGGAGAATCAAGCAGGCCACCACATAGAGAACGGCTTCTGGGGAGAAAGAACAAGGGCTGTGCAGTGAACTATGGGAAAGGCCATTGTGGCACTAACTATTGTCCACGTCACAGAAACAGGCGTCCCGTGAGATGCCTGGTGTGAAGTGCCCAATCGTGCCTTATGCAGAGCTGAGCTCAGCCACAGTTACTGTCTATGGTATAGATTCTATACCCTAAGGTGGGCCAATCGAGGTGCTGGAAGACAGCGAGGATACAAAAACACAGGCGGCAAGAGCCAAGTACGAAAGCATGCCTTCTGTGTTCATATCCTCCCGGCTTTGGAGGCCACGGCTTTTAGAAGGACCTTTGGTCAGAGGGAGGGATAACAGTGACTGAAACGGCTTAGGGTGGAGAGAAAATGATGACTGGAAAAGGCTTAAGGTGGAGAGCTTTCTTTATTACAGTGAAAATGCCCATAAGGTTCAAGGGGAGCCTGGTAGCTCTTTGATAGGAAGAACCTGTGTGGGGGCTGGAGCCGTGGTGCAGCAGTTCGGGGCACTGGCTGCTCTTGCAATAAATAGCCTTGGGTTCTTTTCCCAGGGCCCTTATTAGGTAGCGCTCAACCACCCGTGACTCCAGTACCAGGGGATCCAACACCCTGTTTCTGGCACACACACACACACACACACACACACACACACACACACTCACTCACACAAATACTCTCACACAAACACTCTCACACATACACACACATACACACACAAACACTCTCTCTCTCTCTCTCACACACACACACACACACACACACACTCCCACAGGCAGCTCCATTCCCTAGGTCATCTCATGGTCTAAAATGGTGACTTAGGTACCAACCTTGTGTTAATCAGTCTTCTGTTGCTGTGGAAACGCCCGAGAGAAACAGTTTTGGAGGAGGAAAGATGCATTTGGCCTGTGGTACCAGAGGCTGTCGTGCTTAGCTGGCTCCTTTGCTTTAAGCTTGAGGTGGAAGAGCATTGTCGCAGAGAGGGTAAGGACAAGGGAGAGACACTCCTGGAGGGAACCAGCAGGCAAGGATCAGAAAGAAGAGGATGTGCTCACCCCTAGAAAGCCCTGGCTCCAAGCTGGCCCACCCTTTATAGTTTCTACCACTTCCCAGTAATTTCTCCAATGACAACTCCATCAGTGGATTGATCCACTGAGTGGCATCAGCGTTCTCATGAACGAGTTACCTCTCCATGATGGGCTCACCAGCAAGGAACCAGGCCTTCTCCACTAGAGCCTCTTGGAGGACACCTCATACACAGTCACTGCATCTGGATTCTGGCCATTTTGAAAACAGAAGGGACAAGGGAGAGAGAACTTTTACTTCTATGTGAGGGCCCCAGATGCGCACACACCAGGAAGAGGAAAAACAGGAGGGAGGGAGGAGGGGAGGGGAAAGAGGAGGAGGGAGGGAAGAGGACAAAGAGGAGGAGGGGTGGAGGAGAGGAAGGAAGAGAAGGTATGAATAAAGAAGGGATGGAGGAGGAGGCATGGAGGAGGGAGAAGGAGGGGAAGGAAAGGGGATGGAGGAGGAGGCATGGAGGAGGGAGAAGGAGGGGAATGAGAGGGGATAGAGGAGGAGGCATGGAGGAGGGAGAAGGAGGGGAATGAGAAGGGATGGAGGAGGAAGTATGGAGGAGGGAGAAGGAGGGGAAGGGAAGGGGATGGAGGAGGAGGCATGGAGGGGGGAGAAGGAGGGGGATGAGAGGGGATGGAGGAGGAGGCATGGAGGAGGGTGAAGGAGGGGAATGAGAGGGGATGGAGGAGGAGGCATGGAGGAGGGAGAAGGAGGGGAATGAGAGGGGATGGAGGAGGAGGCATGAAGGAGGGGAAGGGAAGGGGACGGAGGAGGAGGCATGGAGGAGGGAGGAGGGGAATGAGAGGGGATGGAGGAGGAGGCATGGAGGAGGGAGAAGGAGGGGAATGAGGGGATGAAGGAGGAGGCATGGAGGAGGGGTGATGTGAAGAAGAAGGTGTGGAGGAGGAGGGAGGAAGAAGGGAGGAAGAGGAAGCGACTTGGAGGAAGGAGAAGAAAGGCTAGCTCCCTCCCCTCAGTATCTTCATGAAGGACACTGACTTGTAGAACCTCCTCCTTTATAGACTTGATTTGAGCACACGGAGAACGGTAATGATGACAACTTCATCCCGATCTCCTCACCAGGCCCGAGCAGCCGAGCACCTTGTGGTCCAGCCTTTTGCTGTTTCTCAGGTGGCCTCCTGGTTGTGTCCATGACACCTGTGAAATGGCCAGTCTAAAGCGACACTTAGCTTTCTGTGGTGGGCTAACCCCCAAAATCACTCCAGCTCACAGACAGGCAGGTTAGGCTCTCACTTCTTGTAAGAAGCCCTTAAATTTATTTTGAGAATGATTTAATGCCCCATTCCCCTCCCCACCCCACCCTATCCGTGTTCATCAGCCGGCTTGTGATTTGAACGCTTTCGCAAAACATTTGTCTAAAAGGAAATGAGTTTCATACATAAATGGTTTCATTTTATGGGAATCGTACTAAACAAGATTGTTTTCTAAAAAGAGTAGCCCAGGCAAAGGCAATTGAGGACCAGATATCTATAATGTCTGTGACCCTATGGAAGAGGCCCCACTGTCTGGGGGGGTAGCCCAAGCTACCATAGTATCTGGAACATCCCTCAAAGGCCTATGTTAAAGGTGTGGTCCCCAGCCTGCTTCACTATTTAGAGGTAGAGGGACCTTTAAAGGTGACCTAGTGGAGGAAGTCACTGGAGTACCCTGAAAGGGTAGGTCCTGGGGTACTCTCGTCTCTTCTTCTCTTTTCCACAGAGCAGGTGGATGGCACCACACACACATACCACGATGTACTGCACCACAGCAGGCCCGAACCAACAAAGCCCATCTGACCTGAACCTAGAACTTCCCAGCAGCGAGCAAAGATAAACATTTGCTCTTTATCACTTGGTTATTTGTGTGTTAGGAACAGAGCACTGACTAAGGCAAAGAGAGGAAACAAATCCATACCTGTCTGCAGCTGGTTCGAGACCAGCATGCGTTTCCGGGTCTTCCAACAGCTGACCGGATGTTGTGGTGGTCATATCTCTCTTCCCAGAAGGGTCACAGTGGCATCTCATAGGAGAGCTTCAAGGGTTTAGTATTGTCTTCAAACGCTTTGGGGGGCAAACATGATGGATGATGGGTAAAGATGTGCTGTGACCCTGGCAACCTGAGCCCAACCATTGGAGCCTACATGGAAGGAGAGAGCTGAGCTCTGCAAGTTGTCCTCTGGTCACACACACATACACACACACACACACACACACACACACACGCACATATACACACACCCCACACATACACACATCACATATACATACATACAACACACACACATATATACATACATACAACACACACACGCACATATACACACACCCCACACATACACACATGCACACAAATCACACACACCTACCGGGCAGTGGTGGCGCATGCCTTTAATCCCAGCACTTGGGAGGCAGAGGCAGGCGGATTTCTGAGTTCGAGGCCAGCCTGGTCTACAGAGTGAGTTCCAGGACAGCCAGGGCTACACAGAGAAACCCTGTCTCGAAAAACCAAAAAAAAAAAAA
>CM052721.1:3066741-3105839 GCA_028551405.1 Uromys caudimaculatus | reverse complement strand
CACACCCCACACATACACACATGCACACAAATCACACACACCTACCGGGCAGTGGTGGCGCATGCCTTTAATCCCAGCACTTGGGAGGCAGAGGCAGGCGGATTTCTGAGTTCGAGGCCAGCCTGGTCTACAGAGTGAGTTCCAGGACAGCCAGGGCTACACAGAGAAACCCTGTCTCGAAAAACCAAAAAAAAAAAAACCAAATCACACACACATATCACATAAACACACACACATATACACATCACATGCACACAAATCACACACACATATCGCACATACACACATATCACATACACAGACATCACACACAACACATACATATCACACACACACACATACAACATACACACACACACATATATATACATGCACACACATCACATACACATACATCACACACACAACACACACATATACACATATACGTCACACATCACACACATATACACACACCCCACACATACTCACACATCATATATACACGCATACACATCACACACACAACACATGCATATCACATACACACACAAACACAGAGGCACACTACACACACATAAACACAACACACACATACACACACATATATACATATATGTGCACACATCACACACACATATCACACACATACAACACACACATATCACATACACACACAGAGTCACACCACATACACATGCATGCACACAGACACCACACACAGAGGCACACATGCACAACTAAACAAAAAAATGTGTGTTTCGTAATTTGACAAAACTGAAATAAACTGAATGGTCAGCCCAGGATGTCTGCTTTTTGAAAGCATCGCTTTTGCTTCAATGTTTTGTCACGTATCACAGTTAGACAAATCGAATTTTGCGGTAGTTCTTCATTGGTCTTCTTTTCAAGTTTGTTTCCTTGTGGCAGAAAAATGAAACCTAGTTCCCATCTGCTCCTCTCCGTACTGTGTCATTCTGTGTGCGTGGCTCACTACCCTGTCCATTTAACATGGCAGGCAGCATAGTGACCCTACCCTTGGCTACACTTTGGAGATTTAAGCTGTGCTAGAATCTGAGGAAATACTGAAGTTTCTGAGGGAATGCTTCTGTTCCCCTCTTCCCTCTAGGATTTGAGGGTTCCCATTCACTCCTGAATCACACCCATCCCCCAAAGCCGCACTCACTCTAAGAGGGTCTGCCCTGCCCTAATCTGTGACTCCTCTGTGTATGTTGAAATTAAGATTCCTCTCGGGTTGCCAACGTGTTCTGTCTACCCACGGGTGCTTTCAGAACGTGTTGTCAACAAAACGTTACATCACAGCGGAGGGTGTGCCCAGCAGGCTGGCACCCACCAGGTTCATCTGAGGCTCTGTGGGCTGAGAAACACAACATCATGGAGGTTAATAGGTGAAATTCTGTTCCAATTTTGGAAGTTATTCTTATGGGGAGAGAAGACAAAGAAGCCCCGCCCACCCCAGCACGTGCCCTTGGCTTCCTTCCACCGGTGCTTTCCTGAACCTGAGATGTGTTTGCACACGGCAACGCCCACCTTCCAAACAGAATCTTGCAACTCAGCCAGATTTTCTGCTGAGCCAGCCAGCCCCTGGGAACAAACACTGGGGACTATGACAACCGCAAATTGTGTGTGTGTGTGTGTGTGTGTGTGTGTGGCATTGGGAACTGCGTGTCTGAGTGCTTAACTTTGTGTGGCATGTTTGTGTATCTTTGCATCTTTCCATATGAACACAGGTGTGGAACGTGTGATCACTTGCAGATGACAGGGGTGTGTCCATGCTGTGTCTGGGTCACTTTCCTTGGGACCTTTTCCAGAGCCCTTAGCCTGGAAGACTTGAGTTTCCTGAGTCCACCATCCCTCTCAGTACAAAGAAGCAGACCAAAGAACCAAGGAAGGTCCATCTGTCTTCAGAGCCCAAAGGGAGGAGAGAAGTCTAGATTGAAGCCCAGCCCCCGGATCTTCATTCCTCTCGTGTGGAGAAGGTAACCTTTATGAAATACCATGCTTTGGCCTTCAGCGAGACTCCTCTGTGTTACCCTCTTCATTACTGGAAGAAAATGCTTCTGCATGTCTAATTAATGCCAGTGAGTCTGCAGTTCTAGAGAGGTGGGTCCTAATTAGTTCAGTGGGGTGTCTGCTACACTGAAGCCTTAAAGGGGGGAGGGGTGGGGTGGCTTTGGTTCTTCCTGAACCACAAGACTGAGCCTGCACCAGGCCAGCATGGGGCGGCACTGCGCCGCTGTTTTAGTCACCGGAGAACCACAGAAAGAAAAGTTTCGAAACCAGGGCCAATCCCTAACCTCTGGCTTCCTTATCTGTGCAGTGGGGGTGAGGACTCAGGGTCTGGAGTAGAACCAGCTCACAGATTAGATGACTCTATGATGTTTGTTAGTATTTGGTCAGTGTTAGGAAGTCCCCCACTGGAAAGCCGGGTTAGTGGACACTTTGGACGATGAGTCTTGTGACGTGGCTAAGAAAGATGACAGAACTCTAAAGGGGAAATCTGCCTACTTGAGTACGATTGGGGTTTCATTCGGTCTGAATGGGAGGTGAGCTAGAGACAAGACTGTGTGGTAGTTTTTTTTTTTTTTTTTTGCTTTGTTCCTGCTTAATCCTTCATTTTCATCCATGTCAGGAAAGCATTTATCATCCGTGACTTTCAATTTGAAGGTGTTTGAAGGGACCTGGTTTCCAACAGCAGGGTACAGGAATTTCTTTTTTGACTGGGAAACTGCAGGAGTTGCAAGGATTTAAACTGACAGCTGAGGTGCTCCCAACTCCCATGGCACTCAGAAGGCCCTTTCCAAAGGAACCCTTCCCACTGGAAGGATGCCACAGGCCCTGCCAGTTGGGAGGAGGCTCAGGGTGAACCCTAGTCCCAGCACTGACCACAACATGGCTGCAGGCACATGAGCACAGCTGCCCGCCTCTGGCTGTGTTTGCATTCCATTTGATGAGAAGCCTGGCAGGATCTCCCACGTCAGCCCCCTGGCCTGGCCACTAGCCTGTGTGTGATCCAACCCTGATGCCTACAGAAGGGATGACATGGGACTCAGGAATCCTACCTGTACAAGTGGCACCCAGCCAGGACATGGGGAGGATGGCCTAATCTATGCCCAGACTCTCCCTTTGGACTTCCTTCTCTCCTGAGAGGAACAGGGAGGGGACAAAAAGGACTTAGCATCACCAGGCACTGAGCCATGCTCACAGACAGCACCTGACAGGAAACAGGGAACAGGAAAGCCTTAAGTCTTGGTTGGGTGGCCAGTCAAAGATGGCGAACTTAGCCACAGAGGACTAGGGGAATATTCAGCAGAGGTGAAGTACTGACAGACGTTGGCACCAGAGACTAGAGAGGGTAATGGGAGGGTTGGACTCCTGGCCTGGAGAAAGACTCCAGACTGGTTCTGACTCAGGTGCCATTGTTCAGAGGTGTGGATTAGAGGAGGGGCTCTCCCCCAGGAGAAATCCTGACTCACTCTGGGCACTTAGCTGGCCACGTGGCCTCATAATCTTGCACTTAGTGAAATGGTACCCAGTGCCCTAAGCCATTTCCTGGTGTGGAAAACAAATATTTGAACTTGAAATGCTGAGTGAAGCCGCAGGATGTCTGGTAGGTTTTTTTACGTTCTCTCTACTGCATCTAAAAGCCTTTGGGAAGTTTGCTCTGTGGCCGACAACACAACAACCTTGTTCTGCGAGTAGAATGGTCTGGAAGCCAATGACTTCATACATTAAGAATGGCCTCCCTGGCAAGCTCTTTTGCTCTATCTGGCTCTTTTGCTCTGTCTGTGTAATAGGTACCCAGACAACATTTTCAAAAGCACCCCTCCCCCAGCTGACATACAGCCAAGAGGGTGTATGACCAAGGAACAGTTTCCTTCTCCAGCTCCGGGTGGTCCTGATGCCAGACTTGTCTTCTCTAGCCCATGGATAGAAACGAGCAAACAGAAAGCTGTTGGCAGAATTAGGAGTCGGCTCCATCTCTGCTGCAGGTGATATGTGATCAAGGTAACTTACTCAGCTTTCCAGAGGCATCGGTTTCTCGACCTGAAAAATTATTCTCAAGGTCAGGTCTTACTAAGCTGTGAAGCCCAACTGTGTCCCGAATAAGCAGAGGACGCGTGGGACAACTCCACATCCCATCTGGGATTGAATCTCAGTGGGTGTGTGAGGGTAGCGGGGGATCGCGTCCTTTATGTGAGCCAGGGCTCAGGGTCTGCGGTAAAGGGGGCCAGTTCTCAGCATCACCTTGACAGTTCATGCGTCCTTTGTGTAGATTTTCAAATCACATTCCAGGGTTGATTGGCAAGATGACAGCAGACACGAGAAGCCATTCCTGAGCTAAAAAGAATCCAACAGAAGAAGAGGGGACATCTAAGGTGAACCAAGAAGAAAGCAATGTCTGAGAATATAAAACCCACAGTGGTTCTCTTACAATGGGACATTCATTTATGCAGTGTTCACAGCTCCACAACACCCCCTCAGATACTATTTCTTTCGCCTTGGACATTATCTGTCCTGTCTCAAATGTAGATGACCCCCACCCCCCCAGTCCTGGCAGTAGAACTTCTGGGTTCAACTTCTGGAATTACATAAGCCCACAGAGACCACGGAGTCAGCAGAAAGGCCCTGACTCAGCACTCCGAACTGGCCACCATGGGGCCAGATTCTCCAGTCTTGACTTTGGCCAAATTCCCATTGAAATTCAATGCCTGGTAAGTATCAGCAGCTTCATACACATGGTACCAGAAGGCTTTTAAAGGTCTAGAGAGCAAAAGATGGGGATCTCGATCGCCTTGTCAGCTCTCACTACCTTTACCAGGGTGCCAGCCAGGTGCCACTGCCAGGGGCAGACCACCCACCAACTCCTGGGTCTTTCTCCATCATGCCCATGACATCAAGTCCACCTTTCACCAAGGGCTAGAAGGAGCCACGAGAAAGAGAGAGGTGGAGGGGTGTATGTATCCATGATCCCTGCCACTCACCACTACTTGGGGTTTTTATCATTAGTGTTTCGTGCACTGAGTTATTTCCAACCAACATTTTACTACTATGAGACTACAAAGGGGAAACCAGGAAGCATCTCAAATGCTGAGTCACAAGGAGACCTTAGGAGGGGATGGAGGTTGAGGAGCACATAGGGAGGGAGGAGAAATGCTCACTTCTGGGAATTAATGGTGAGATAATCCAAAATTATAGCTCTAAAGATAAAGAGACAAAGGGGCTGCTGGCAGAAACGTCAACTCGCTAATGATTTAGAAGGACTCTGCATCCCGGCTTTACTTGGCAGACACGTGGGGATCAAATCAATGAGGGCTCTCCCGCTGGGGACGTTGGGAGGGTAGGACCCGGCAGTGATCATATTTCGGGGCTCCCAGATTATTCCGATACGCAAGAAGGGCTAAGAATGCCAAAAGATGGGAGATTCTGTTTTCTGTCAGCCAAGGAAGTCGGGAGGAAAATGCTTCAAAAGCTGAGAACTGTTAAAGATTTAAATAAGATGTGGGGTTTTGTATAATAATTGTAGGAGGGACCAACACTGTGGGTTTCAGGCTGCGTGCTTGGCACTGCTTGCATTTGACCATAACCCCAGAGGAGGGCTAACTATTATCAGCCATAATTTACAGTTAAGGGTTCGAGAAACATAGTCTCTGTCTCTCCCTCAAAGCCAAAATAATTAAGATCTAACATAGTGGGCATCGACGCCAGGGAGACAAGGGAGAGAGCAAGGTAAGTGGGGTGCAGGCTGACCCTCAGTGCCACCTTCCAAGAGGAGTGACAAACGAAACGTCTAAAGCACAGTGTGGCAGCTGTCACTGAACCACACAGTGTGTCAGAAACACAGGACAGGCTTTACATAGTGGAGTCAAATCAGCCCTCAAAGAGTGAATTCAGGGTTCTACAAGACAGTGATGGTGTGAGATAGAGGCGGGAGAGGGAGTCTCAGGAGGATAGCCTGGGGTACAGGGAACAGGCTGAGAAATGGGGGGGGAAAAAAAGCCCAGATGATGGAAGCTTGGGAGAATAGGGCACTGTGGCTCAGCTGTTAATGGTAATGCTACTCTTACAGAAGACCCAGATTCGATTCCCAGCACCCACATGGTGGCTCACAACTGCCAGTAACTCCAGTTCCAGGAGATCCGATGCCTTTAGGACTCAGGTTCGATTCCCAGCACCCACATGGTGGCTCACAACTGCCTGTAGCTCCAGTTCCAGGAGATCCGATACCTTCTTCTGGCTTCCAAAGGCACCAGGGAAGCACATGGTACAGAGGCATACATGTAGGCAAACACTCATCAATTTGTTTTTAATCTAAAACATGGGGACTGGTGGGATGGCTCAGTGGTTAACAGCATGAGCTGCTCTCGCAGAGGACCAAGGTTCAGTTCCCAGTGCCCATGTATGGGGTGATTCCCAACCATCTGTAACTCCAGTTCCAAGGGATCCAATGCTCTCTTCTGACATTGTGAACATCAGGCACATACATGGCACACATACCTACATGTGGGCAAAACATTCACACACATAAAATAAATCTTTAAGAAAATTAAGGGGCTGGAAAGATGGCTCAGCGGTTAAGAGCACTGACTGCTCTTCCAGAGGACCTGAGTTCAATTCCCAGCAACCACATGGTGGCTCATAACCACCTATAATGAGATCTGGTTCCCTCTGCTGGGCTTCAGGCATATATGCAGGCAGAATGCTGCATGTATAATAAATAAATCTTAAAAAATTATTTTTTACATAGGTTCTATATTCCCACAAAGCATGCAGCCCTTCCTGTTAGGATGTACTCTGTTTCTCCTGTGGCTTTGGTGGTGACTTCTGGCTCACACCATAGATTTGATTCTAACAAGAGATTGCTCTGATGGTTTCTGTGTAGGACTGGGTTGTTGGCTTGGTCTTTTTTTTTTCTTTTTTCTTTTTTTTTTTTTCCTTAAAGGATTTACTTATTTTATTTATCTGAGTACACCGTAGCTGTCAGACACACCAGAAGAGGGCATCAGATCCCATTACAGATAGTTGTGAGCCACCATGTGGTTGCTGGGAATTGAACTCAGGACCTCTGCAAGAGCAGTCAGAGCTCTTAACCACTGAGCCATCTCTCTAGCCCCGAACTTGGTTCTTTAAAGACAGCGAGTGCTATAGGTCTTGCTCTGCACTGTCTGTCTTACTGCGCTCAAAGTGAACATAGTAGAAACCTTACTTTCTACTTCTGTTCTACACACGGTAACAGTTGCTACATGCATCTGTTAGAAGGCTTTTGGTGAGACAATGATCTTCATTGAAACTCTTTGTCTGCAAGACCCACACAGGCATTAGGGTTTAGCTATTAGAAACCTAGTCACCTTCTCCATTGCAAAGAGGCTATAGTAAGAGTTCTGGTTTGACTATTAAATGCCCCCCCCACCCCCACACAGGGATTTGTGTTTTAAATGATCAGTCCCCAGCTGGTAGTTCTGGGAAATTTAGGAACTGGGATTTGTCTGGAGGATGTAAGTCACCGGGAGAAGCTTCTCAGAAATATTTTGTCCTCAGTTCTTTCTTGTTGCTCTGTCTCTGCTGTCTGTGGACAAAGTAAAGACTATGCTGCTGCCACCGTGAGATTTGGTCCAAGTGCCCAGAGCTGTGCAACTATCAACTGAACCCTCTGAAGTATGGGCCAAAATAATAAAGTTTGGCACGTTTTTAAAATGTATTTATGTGTGTATTTTTTATGTATGAGTACTCTGTCTGCATGGACACCTGTACACCAGAAGAGGACGCCAGACCCTATTACAGACAGTTGTGAGCCACCGTGTGAGTGCTGGGAATTGAACTCAGGACCTCTGGAAGAGCACCCAGTGCTCTTAACCGCTAAGCCAGCTCTCCAGCCTCAGATTTCCCCTTTGTAAGCTATCTCTGTAAGAAGTTTGGTGGTAGCTTCATGAGAGCAACTCATTCATGCGAAGACAGAGGAAAGAGAGTTTGGGGCAGGAGAAAAGGAGTCTTGGTCCTTTGAGCAATACAGGTTGAATACCGGAAGTCGCCATTTATATTATCTTCATGGAAAATAGGCACTTTCTGTAGGGCCCCGTCTCCCCTGTACCCGGCTGCTGCTGACACAAACTTCTTGCTCTCAAGACTCCAGATCTCTTAAGTCTATCTGACATTGCTTCTTGCTTCACGACTGACACACTCTCTACAGCTCACCTTTCCCCCTCTCGTTCACAGCTCGTTCACCTTCATCCATTTTCTTGCTGGTTATGTTTTCCTGTTTTATGCCAGGGACTGACTGAAGGCCTCGTTCATGCCTGGCAAACAGTACCACTGAACAATCCCCAAGCCTGTGATCCAGTTTTGATGGAGGAGTTAAGAGAACTCATTTTCCTGCGTTATCTGTTGCTTCTCAGACTCCTCAACAGATATTGGTTTTTTTTGTTTGTTTGTTTTTTGTTTTTTGAAGTGTTGGTTGATGTAGTGCAGGCTGAACTCAAACCCTTGACTTGCACGCCTCTGCCTCCCAACCACTTGGGTTGCACGTTGCACTAGCATGCCACACAAGATGCTGCCTACTGAATAGACTGTGGGTGTTAGAGTCCCCCCCAGATCTTACCTTTCTTTTTCACTTGGGCTAAGTGAGGCCTTCCTCCTCCCTGGTTGTTAGTAACTGACTTGGCAAACTTGTTCTTGGCAAGGCCTGCCCTTCCCAGGGAATAATGAAGCTCGTACCACCACGGTCCTCCCATCCAGGAGGGACACGTGCCAAGTCCTGGGCTCCTGCTGCAGTCTCAGCCTGGCCTCTCAGGTCCGTCTCCCCTCACCAGGCATATGCCTGGCCGCGGTATAGGCCTCATTCTAAACACTTCCATTGCCAGCCTATGCGCTGTCTTTCCTCATCCCATTAACTTACAGCAGTTAAAACGGATTAGTCACCTGTAAGATATTTCCTGATTTCAATATGCTGCTATCAGAGACCTAGAGTCACAGAAGCACTAAAGCACGAGCCAAGAAGGGAAATGGCGGGGCAGCTCGCCAGATCTCGTAGCTTATCATCCACTTCCTGTTAACTGCTTAGGTCTTATCCCGTATGTATCTGCCAACACCTGTGGCACATAGGAATCACCTGAATCCATAGTAGATGCCTACTGTGATAGAGAGAGAGAGGAGTTGTTTTTCTCTGCCCCTGGGGGAAAATGTAGGTCTATCACTTGTTAGAGATATATCCTGTCCCAAGAAGGAAAGTCAATCGGCCTGGAAAAGCACACAGAAATCATTATCATCATCATCATCATCAATTAAGATTTTTTTTTTTTGTTTTTGTTTTTTGAGACAGGGTTTCTCTGTGTAGCCCTGGCTGGCCTGGAACTCTCTGTAGACCAGGCTGGCCTCGAACTCAGAAATCCACCTGCCTGTGCCTCCCGAGTGCTGGGATTAAAGATGTGGGCCACCACTGCCCAGCAAGATTTATTTATTTTATGTGTGTATTTTGCCTGTATGTATTTATGTGGTACCAAGTGCGTGCCTGGTGCCTTCAGAGGTCATAAGAGGGTATCAGATCCCCTGTAACTGGAGTTATAGCCAGTTGGGAACCATCATACGAGTACTGGGAGTCAAACTCAGGTCTTCTACAAGAGTAGCCAGTGCTCCTAACTACTGGGTCAACTCTGCAGCCCACACAGGAGTCCCTTACCACTGCAAAGTACAAGGAACAATCCATCACTTGCAGAGAATTGACAGCGCTGGGGCCGGCATGAAGCTCATAGAAAGTCCGAAAGGGTCACTTTGGGGGTGGGACATTCTGGGGGTAGCTGGAGCCATGGTTGGACCTGTTATCTGAAGCTGAGGTGACTTTCTCTGGATTCCATGGCCACCTGCTTCCAGACTCTAACAGTTGAAAACAATTAACTAATGGCACGCAGGTCATGGTACTCTTAATGCGTACTTTCAGCCTTTCCAAAGAGCGGCTTCAACATCTCTCCCTAAGAATGAGAATTTGTGAATGGCCGTTTCTTTCCAGAAATAAATTGTAATTTTAGAAGGAGCATGCCTGGGATAGCTTTGTTCCTGGGTTGCCTGCCTTTTCCAGAAGGTCTGTCAATGCACCACATAGGAAGAGCCATTGAGAATTGTCAATGATGTTAACACTCTTCATGAAAAGGAACCCGGGGTTGCATTGTACAAAGGTCTGAATAACTCCCTGTTCTCCATTTGAGAATGAGATTTCTCGTTGTCATGGTTACTGTTAACAGTAATTCAATTCAATATGACATATATACATACATCAATGACGACGTCAGACTTGACCTCATTGTGTCTGAAAAGAAGCTCTGTTGCTTGCCTTTGGAGGTCCTATTAGGGCCCCAGGAAGCCCCGTGCAGCCCTGGGCTTCTTCTGTACACTGGTTTCATTGAGCTACTAGATCTCCCACGTGGAGGCAGGCACTACGTCGGACTTAGAAACGCTATAGTAAATACCTCAGGTCTTCCTGTAAAGAGTTTGGCCTCGAAAAGGGGAAAACAAGACCAATTAGCCTATCCCAGAGCATACGAACCTGGCGAGCAGGAAGGTTCTGGGAAACCAACTTTAAGGGCGTACACTATGCAAATGAGCAGGCCTGGTGACTAAGAGACAGCAATTGGAGTTTCAAGTCCCTCCATTTCCTTATTGACTACGACTGCATCAGTGACTTAATACAGCTTAGGCTAGGATCTGTTAAGGGTCTCTGTGAGCCAAAATCAAGGGGTTGGCAAGTCTGTGTTCCTTTTTGGAAGACCCAGAGAAAAACCCGCCCACTTCCTTGTTCTTCGAAGCCTCTCAAAGCCGTTCCTGTGCTTTGGGTCCCGGCTCCTTCCTCAGTCCTCATGCTCAGCTGTGTTGTGTGTGTCTCTATGTACATCAATCTGGCCTTGAACTCATAGAGATCCACCTGCCTCTGCCTCCCAAGTACTGAAGTCTATCCTCAGGTTCTAGGATGTGAGCATCTCTGAGCACCATTATCTTGCCTATGAGATGGAGGAGAGACGTGTCACCTGTCTCCCCTGTCTCTTTAAGTTATTGGTATTGTTTTATTTGTATATTACTTGTTTGGTTTAGTTTTTCCAACCCCTTTCTGCTTAGTGGTATTGTTTGATTGTACAGACACGTGCTGGGCCACACGGAGGGGTGGGGTCACCTCTGAATCTGCTTGACGATGGAGTTTGGGAGAGTTGGCTCAATTTTATAGGCATGTCTCAAGGGCAATTGTTTTAAGAAACCAGGTTCAGAAGGTGAGGCTCACCCTGCCTGGTGCAGTTGCGAAGACAGAGTATGGGGACTATGCTGTCTATGACTAGACACCGGGTCAGGTGGGGGTCCAACAAAGAGGACAGTTCACTGGGCTTCCTGTCAGACTTTTTCAAAAGCAGATAGAGGCTGGTCTGATGGTGGTAGGTAGGCACTTCCGATACAGAATGACAGCCAGAGAGATGACTTTGTGCTTAAGGGTACATACCACTCTTGCAGAGGACCTGAGTTCAATTCCCAGGACCCACATTGAGCGACTCACAACCACCTATAACTCCAGTTGTAGGGAAACCCTCCGTTGGCCTCAGTCAGCGCCTGCATTCAGTGCACATACTGGCACAAATACATTGAAGTAAAAATCATAAAGTAAATCTGTTTTGTTGTTGTTAAGGCAGACTGAAGAGCATTGAGGGAGGCCAGGATGAGAGGCTTCTCACTAACCGCCCCTGCTCACCACCTCCCCAGTCTAATCCGATTCCTAGGTTTTTCTATAGTGGGCTCCTTTGCCATCACTCATGTTGAAGCTATTGCTACTATTCTCAGGCAGATCATCCCCTGTGTGGGGCAGATCCTCAATAAATGTTTGCTGCATTAGTCAAATAGGTTGAATGAGGGCTGTTCACATCACTCTTGTTCAGAAACCTCCCATAGCTTGCTCTATCCACTTTTTAAAAATCCATTTATGTCAAATGTACCCCGTTTCCATCAGCCCATATTTCACATGTCTAAATGTCTTTCAAGGCTACTTTTTTTTTTTTAAGTATTTATTTATTTATTTATTATATGTAAGTACACTGTAGCTGTCTTCAGACACCCCAGAAGAGGGCATCAGAACCCATTACGGATGGCTGTGAGCCACCATGTGGTTGCTGGGATTTGAACTCATGACCTTCAGAAGAGCAGCCGGCGCTCTTAACCGCTGAGCCATCTCTCCAGCCCTCAAGGCTACTTTTGCTGAGCAGACTGCCACAACAACATGGCTTAAACAACAGACTTTTATTCTCCAAAGATCCAGATGCTGGTTGAGGGAGCTGGAGTAGGGTTCTTCTGAGACCATGTTTGTAAGTGCTTGTCTGCTCACTCTGTCTGTAGAGTTTGGATTTGAATGTTTGGATGAAGTTTGCCCAATGTCTTAGGGTTTCTATTCCTGCACAAACATCATGACCAAGAAGTAAGTTGGGGAGGAAAGGGTTTATTCAGCTTACACTTCCACACTGCTGTTCATCACCCAAGGAAGTCAGGACTGGAACTCAAGCAGGTCAGGAGGCAGGAGCTGATGTAGAGGCCATGGAGGGATGTTCCTTACTGGCTTGCTTCCCCTGGTTTGCTCATCTGGCTTTTTTATAGAGCCCAAGACTACCAGCCCAGGGATGGTACCACTCACAAGGGACCCTCCCGCCTTGATCACTAATTGAGAAAATGCCTTACAGCTGGATCTCATGGAGGCATTTCCTCACCTGAAGCTCCTTTCTCTGTGATAACTCCAGCTTGTGTCAAGTTGACACACAAAACTAGCCGGTACACCCAACTAGAACATTCTGTGTAAATATACCAAAAATCAGAAACACTCCTGGTCCCCCAAATTTCAGATACAGTGTGACTCAACCATTGTCACCTTATGGTGTAAAACAGTATAATAATGTATTGTTGTATGTGTCTGAGCTATAAACACTTGCTAGACAGACTCCATCGCCAATTCCTCCTCCTGGCTATGGATGCTCACCCAGTATCTGATGAGTGAGGACAGTGCAGAGATGAGCTAAAGATTGGTGCATCCGTGTCTTCGTTTCAAAGTGATTCTTAAAAGATAAGGTACCGGGGGGCTGCAGAGATGGCTCAGCGGTTAAGAGCACTTGCTCTCCTGCAGAGGACCAGGGTTCACAACTGTCTGACTCCAGTTCCGAGGTCACCAGGCCCACGTGTGGTACACGCACGCATGCATGTGTGCAAACGCTCTTACGCGTAAAGTAAAAGAAAGAAATCTTTTTTAAAAACCAGAATTGGATGCAAATTTGAGGCATATGCCATGGCACGTGCATGCGTGCGTGTGTGTATTCATGTGTGTGTGTGTGTGTGTGTGTGTGCGCGCACGTGTGTGTATCTAAGAAGACAGTGGTAGAAACCACCTGGCAGACATTACTGCTTGTGTTGTCCCACACATGTGTGGCCCTGTTGCAGTAAATCTCCAACCCCAATAAGCCCATGCAAAGAACACACAGCTCCGTTATAATATTTATAGACGGCGCGCCAAGATTGGGCAGATCGACCACTGCACTACTCTACCCCCCAGCTACGAAATCCCTTGCTTACTTGCGGTTCCTCCAGGCCACGCGCTCTGCTCCGTCTTCCTCCCACCTCTTCTTCCTCTCTCCTCCTTTCTCTCCTGTCTCCTCATCTCTCCTTGCTCCTTCCTCTCTCCACCTCTCTAAAACGTCCAGCCCCACCTTTCCCTTCCACTGCCCAGTCACAGGCTCCAGCCTTTATTTGACCAGTTCAAATGGGAAGAGGAGGATGAGGAAGCAGAATTAGCATCAAATTACAAACAGCACCAGGGTAATCTACAACATGGCCCTGAAAGACTCCCACACCTCCTTGTGCCTGGGTTTTCTTCTCCATTAATTGAGGACAAGAACTGCATTTACTTCATAGGTTCTCGGGGGCCTTGAACGTTAGTGCCAGGCACACAGTAAGTCCATGGTGAAGGCCAACCAACTACTATTACCCCCAGGGACTTCAGATATTTTTAAAGTGTCACCCATTAACAGGGTCATTGTATTTCACTGATCTATACGAAAAGCTCTTTGAAAATATAACATGTCAGCCAAGGGTCTGCACTTAGCACCAGGTACAGCTCCTCTCATGTTTCCAGACTTGATGCACTGGGAAAAACAAGGGGGACCATTCACACAGTAGTCGGGCCTTTGTGAAATGTGACAACCAGGTTCTTAATTATTCTTAGAAATGTCAGAACTCACCGAATGCAATTAGTCCTGACAGTTCAAGGGCTAATTAACTCCAAACCCTGCTTCTTGGGTTACCTCATTAGCAATTCTTGGTCACACACAAATGCAAAAAAAAAAAAAAAACCCGTTTCAGAAATTCCTTTTCTGATTTTGTAGCAGATAAGAACCTCAGGGGCAGCAAACCTGTTGAGGGAAGGGGCCCAGCCGGCCTTTGGGTCCTGATGGGGGTGCAGGTAAGATGCAGCTGCAGACTGTGGGATGCCTGGAGACCAGTCCTGCCAGCCCATAATGATGCTTCACTTCACAGACTGCCTTCCCCTCCCCCCACCTGTCTCCAATGACAAAATCCTCTCCAGGCTCACTAACCTCATTAAATACAAAACACAAATATGCTAAGTGAAGAAAAGCCAGATGCAAAAAGACATGTTTGAATGAGTCCGTTTACATGAAACAGCTAGAGACAATGACTAGATTAGAGAGTACCAGTGGCTGCAGGAGACTGGGCAGGGGAGGCAGCATCCTTGCTTCATGGGTGCAGGGCTGGCTTCTGCATAGCGTAGCAGCTCTGTGCAGTTAATACCACCGAATTCATGGGCTTTTGGCTGTGATGGGGATTGAACCTAGGGCTTCGCACACCATCTAGGCTGTTCCAACCCAGGTTTTCTTTTTTATTTTGTGACAGGGTCTCGCTAAGTTGCTTAGCTGGCTCTCTCTGAGCCCAAGCACCCTCTGCCTTAATCTACGCCACAAAGGTCCAGCTGAATTATCTGTTGAACTGGGCGAAGTGACTCATTTTATGCTATGTAGTTCTTTTAATGTTGAAAAGTGTTATGGTTTAAAGATGAAGGTCTTCAAGAAAGCATTGGGCCGAAAAAGCTCCTCCCTCATGAAGAGAACTCAAGTCCCAATAAAAGAGACTTCAACTAGATACCAATTGGCTTACGCTTTAGCCCCCTGGAAGACAGGAAGACAAAGCTTCAAACCTCCATCTTGGGAGTGGAGGGCCTCTCTCACCAGTTTTTAAACCTTCTAGCATCTTGGCTATGGATTCCCCAGCCAATGGGGATGCAGTGCTATTCTTTCCAGTGTTCTGTCATGTCAGCTCACAGACGAGGGTGGGTGGGGTGGGGGCGGTGATTGGCCCCTTTTCTCGAGCATCGAGACTATGGGACTGTCCTTGCTAGGATGCCTGAGGTTGCTTTGGTACCCAGTGCCAAGCAGCTGCATACGTTCTGTGTCTTATGCTGGTCCTGTCGCTGGGATGTTCCGTCCCTTCTAGCTCTGGCAGATTCCGCCCACCTGTAGAACCACAAGTCTTATTATGCTATGGCTATACTCCTTGTACTTCCTGGAGTCTCCCGACCTGCTTCCTCTACTCTTCCAGGAAGGACTGGCTACTACCTCCTCTGTCTCCTAAAACACCACAGCATTGTAACTCTGCATTCTGCTGTGATTTACTTCCTCTCTATAAAAACTACATAGGTCCAGTAACGTCTGCTCTTCTTAGGATACATTTATGTGCATTTTGGGGAAATATTAATAGGACAAAACACCAGTGACACATCTTCATTGTCCTCCCAAGTCCCTTAGACCCCAGTGAAGTTGGTTCCACCCCCAATCCCCTGACGGCCACTGACTTTTTTTTTTTTTTTTTGTCTTTAGTTCTTTTCAGAACATCATATGAGTGAAATTATGTGTCATGAAGTGCAGTTTATTGTGACTGGTTTTTATTTTTATATCCACCTCCTGCTCTCAACCTGATCCCCAAACATCAGAGAGCTTCTTTATCTTACCCAATAGCAGCCATCATGGGGTGTGGGCCCTAGAAGCTTGTAGCAACACAATGTGACCAGACATGGCAGAGACAGGATGCCTCTCCAGCCTTTCTCCCCAGATTAGCAGAATGTCGTGAGCACGTGGCAGCCTGGAGTCGGACAGCGTGGGCATGTGACTGATTGATGTTAGAACTCTGCCATCACTGTCATCCCTGAGCCAGCCCCAGGAGGCCAACCATGACAGTCTCCCCAGACTGGGCAGTCTGATCCCAACCTGAGGTACTTCCTGTTGCCTTTGGAACTTCAGATAAACCATCCAGGAACTGCCCTGAGGGCTCCGGACTCCATTTACCATGGACTTTAGCCTGAAGAGCGAGAGAGGCAGTTATTGGAATGAATGATACCACTTATCTCTCCCCAACCCACGCCCTCCCCTTTCTCTGCTTCAGCCCACTCCACCCTCACATATACAGCCAGACACATCAGAGGACCCCCTTGCTGCAATTCCAACCAATAAGGCATGCCCTGTTCAGCAGAGCTGTTCTTTTGTTCTGTGGTTTTCTAGCTTATCCCCCCTAAAAGACACTGGAGACATCTTCATCCCTACCTCACAATCCTGTAGTTACAGTCACAGTGACAGCAGAAGTCTACTCTGCTCAAGGGTATTTCTTCAAGGGAGCTCCTTGGAGGCCACGTGACCGATTGATATCGGAACCGTTCCATCATCTGCTTGAAATGCTCATCCCCGAGCCAGCCCCAGGAGGCCATACCCATGACAGCCCCCCCATACTGAGAAGTCTGATTATATTGAGGGCCTCAGTGGTATGTGGACATCAGCAATTATTTAAGAGAAATGCCTGCAGAGTACGAGGCCTATGGCAAACACCATCTCTTAAATACAGAGATTCGGTAATTCAGAGTCTATACCTTAGTTTGGGGTTTCTAGTGCTGTGATGAAGACCATGATCAAAAGCAACCTGGGGAGGAAAGGTGTGACTCATCTCACAGTTCCAGGACACAGTCCATCACTGAGGGAAGTCAGAGCAGGAACTCAAGGCAGGAACCTGGAGGCAGGAACTGAAGCAGAGAGCATGGAGGAGCGCTGCTTACTGACTTGTTCCCCATGGCTTGGTCATCCTGCTTTCTCAGATAACCCAGGACCACCTACCCTGGGGTAAGAGACTGCCCGCAGCGGGTTAGGCCCTGTCACATCAATCATTAATCAGGAAACTGCCAGACGGGCTTGTCTATAAGCCAATCTGATGGAGGCGTTTCTCAACAGAGAGTCCCTCTTCCCGAACGACTTTAGCTTGAGTCAAGTTAAAACAAAACAATACAAAACAAAACACCCAGGACAGTCTCCAAGAAAGCTTCCTGTAGTTCTCTTTAGCTCAGTGTGGAGCGACCATTGCTTCTCGTTCATGTCCTGATTCAGAGACCAGAGCAAATGTCCCTCCTCATGGGGACAATAACTTTGATTTGATGGCTAATAGTGGAAACCTACAGGCAGAAGTTCATTTGGAGAGTATTAGTGTCTCTGGTAACTATATTTCTTCTTAATGCAACAGTAAGAGTTGGATTCAGGTTGAGGAGAGACGGCTCAGCGGTTGAAAGCACTGGCTGCTTTGGCAGAGGTTTTGTTCCCAGCACCCACATGGCAGTTCTCAATCATGTATAAGTCTAGTTCAAGAGGATCCAATGCCCTCTCCTGGCCTTCAGGGGCAACACACACACACACACACACACACACACTGTGTACATACATACAGGCAAAACACCCTCATACGTAAAACAAAAGTAAATAAAATCTTTTTTAAAAAGGCATTAGAAAATTTAAAAACACTGTTGATCTGTTTTTCGGCAGATGGGAAAATTGAACACACAAAGACAATTAGTATCGTGGGGCAGAAGACCAAATAATGTACTCCAGACTCTTGATATTTGAATGGGGCATTTATTTTAAAAGTCTTAGCCTTTGTGTCATGAATCCAATTGGTGTGTCTTCTTTCTTTTCTCTTTTACCTCTCAGTGATGCTTAATGTACAGAAATAGAAGACCAAGCTGCCTTCAGAACCTGTGGGTGTTATCACTCTGCTGCCTGGAGAGGTCTCAATCACAGGTGACCAGGACCCAGCCCTCGCCTAGTGATCAGCTGCTGACTCCGGGCCCCTTCCTCAAACCACACCAATAGTAAGTACGCTCATTAGACTTAATGTATTGATTCCATGTGGGAATTCTGGGCAACAATGCTGGACAGCCATGGGACAACACTGAAGGCTTTGTGGAGGAAGCCAAGATGTCTACCGTAGTAACTTGAAATGCAAGAAACAGGAAGCATCATTAGTCCCACCCCTCAGGGGGACTTGGTACTTTTGGGGCTCTTCAGAGGCTGAGACGGATTCCACAATTCATTAGGCACTCCATGGTATGACACAGCTTGCCACTAAGGTCCCTCCAGTATCTGAAGGACTAGGAGAAAAACCCAGGTTTCACATAGCAATGGAATGATTTGTGACATCAATGGGTTCTTTGGCTTCTTTGAGCCTCTTTTGTCTGGGATATGAGGGTTCAGATGAAATCGATGGGTGAAATATCATACACAAAGACCTCTTGGCGTACACATGGAAGGCATCTCTCCCTCACCAGTACAAAGAATGGAGAACCTAGTCCGAGCATGCTGATGTCATTGGAGAGGGCAGCACAGATCACAGTCAGACAACAGAGCGGAGCATCACACAGGAGGCCAGAGAAGGTCTGGAGTGTGAAACACTGCAGGAATGCATACTGTGGTTTGAAAGTAACCAGAAGTGCCTAAGACTAGTTCTTATAGCTTAGTGAGACAGAGGGAGAAGCTGACGTGGGGCAGGGGTGATGGGACAGGGCAGTGGGGGGAGGGGCCTTTGACAGAACCTGTTTTCCTATCGACCTTGATCTGTAGCTAGCCCTCTGTGCATCAATCCCTCAGCCCTGCCAGAAGCAGATACGGGGTAGGGTGTCCTTTAGAGTACAGACTTCTTAGTTTCCAGACACAGGGCGTTGACCCTTCTCCTTGCTCCCCTTTGAGACCTTGGCCCTAAAATGCTCCCAGCCAGACACCCTTGAAGTCCACAGAGACCCAGAAAAGGGAGAGCAAAAGAAGAGCTCGTGCCTCAGGCCTCAGAACTGAATTCAAAAGCCGTGTTAAGTCCGTCTGCCCTCGGGATGCTGCCCTGCAGAGGGGAATCTGGCCTTCCCAGACTCCTCCTCCCTACCGGATGAGAGAATCTTGCCATCTGGTGTGGAACCAAGCCAGATGGGGCAGGCTGTGGAGGGGAGGCTCTGAGAGGCACCACAGAGAGGGGGTGACTTTGAGTTCCTGATCCCAGCAGCCCCCGCTGCTCATGGGACCTCATTGTTCAATGCTGCGCAAGGGAGCATTTGGATTCTGCTCCTGATCGGATGCTGCACTGTGCTTTTAACTGCTTCTTCTCTGAAGCCCAGACCAGCTGTTTAAATGCATGCTTGTGGCCAGCTTTCCTCTGGGGGAGCCCTCATTGTTCTGAATGTAAAAAGAGGAGACCCGCCCACCCTCCACCCCCGGGAGGCTTGGAAAACGCTGCTCATGGGACCCTAGAAAGTATTATGTCACTTTTGTTAGACCCAAATGAAAGACTAGAGTTAAAAAATAGAGTATTTTTCTGTATGTTAAAAGCATGGATAAAGCCCATTAGTTCTGAAGAGTATACTTGGTCGTGATAAACCAAATAAGTGCATGATTGATGCTTCTCAACATAATGCAATCACATGCATCCGGATGCAGGAAAGCCTTTGGATCAGGCCAGCAATCTTTTAGCAGTTCTGACTGGCTCAGAGGTAGCACCAATAGATATTAATTTCCCTGGGGAAATTTTCTTTTGATCATGCTTATTGAATATGGAGCCTTTGGGTGTATGCAGATTCTGAGAATTTATGTTTTACACCTGAAGCCATTTCTTCATTACTGTTATTTTTCCCTGACATTCCACGGTGTTTATTATGCTTGCTTGAGAAAATTGTCCTCTGCGCTCTATACTTTCTGTCCTCAGTCATTTTGTCAAAAGGTGAGCTGTGATGTTCCAGTTGCTTCTAAGCCTCTGGAAGCCAAACATGGCAGCTCACGGGGCGCCTGTGCCCTTCATCCCGGAATTGACGACATGAGACAATTCCTTCACAGACAGGGAATCGGAAGTTTTGATCGCTTGGTTTTAGCTAGCACCCCCTCACTGAGAGAATTGTCATTTTTGCTGGCACCCATAAATGATAACAACTATATCCAGGGATTTGCCACAGTCATCACTAATCACCAGGCATCCACCATCACCCCCAGGGCTTGTCGATGGCGGACAGATAGCACACAGGAAGCTAGAGAGAAGAGAGATGGAGGAAGGGCCAGTCTCCACTCTACACATCAAGCGTAAGGACCTGAAACATCTTTATATTCACAAAAATGTTTAAGAACTCCTGGTATGAAAGTAGACTAGGTCAGCAGGAGACCCTAGAGTCCGCCAGCCCACCGTCTACTGTGAGGTCAAGCTATCGGACTAACAAAACGTGTTTCATTTGTACTGACAGAGGAACTCACCTTGCATGTGTGGCATTTGATCTGGATTATGCCACTGTCCAGGGGAGCTGGAGTATATGTGAGATTTGGGAGGAGCAGTAATTAGTCTAGTGGAAGATGAAGTCTACTGCCCTCTCCCTGTTAGGAGGTGAGCAGCCTCTGCCGTAGTCTCGGTGCCATGATGCTCTGCCCCATCATGGGCCCAGAAGCAGTGTGGCCTGGGACGGACTAAAGCTTCCGAGATAGTAAGCCAAGATATGGCCTTATTTTTCTCTGATATTTATCTCAATAGCACTTGTCTGGATGCCCTGGATTGGGGTGGGTCCTGACCCAGTGACTGATGTCCTCATAAGAAGAGGCACACCTATACACAGACACAAGAGAATGCTGCCTGGTAAGACAGCAGAGAAGGCAAGTAAGGACAGATCCCCAAGCCAAAGAGCAAAGACTACTGAACAGCTACCAGAAGGTAAGAGAGGAGTATAGGGTGGATTCCCCCTCATAACCTGCTGTACTGGCTGGTTTTGTGTCAACTTGACACAAGCTGGAGTTATCACAGAGAAAGGAGCTTCAGGTGAGGAAATGCCTCCATGAGATCCAGCTGTAAGGCATTTTCTCAGTTAGTGATCGAGGGGGGAGGGCCCCTTGTGCGTGGTGCCATCCCCGGGCTGGTGGTCTTGGGTTCTATACGAAAGCCAGCTGATCAAACCAGTAAATAACATCTCTCCATGGCCTCTGCTTCCTGACCTGCTTGAGTTCCAGTCCTGACTTCCTTTGGTGATGAACAGCAGCATGGAAGTGTAAGCTGAATAAACCCTTTCCTCCCCAACTTGCTTCTCGGTCATGATGTTTTGTGCAGGAATAGAAACCCTGACTAAGACACCTGCAGACAAAACCAGCCTGCCTTTGTAGTAAAGGGGGCTATTGTGTCAGAAAGAATTCTACTTTGAGAGCAATGGAGCTGTGGAGCAATGAGTCTCTGCAGTCAAGCCCCCGTGTTTGCAGTTGTTTGCTACAGGTTGGCCAGCATCCCTGGCATGAGACACATTAGCCCCTGTACGTGTTAGACCGTCTTCAAGTCCCAGTGATGACAAGTTCTAGCAGTTTGATCCTGCAACTCTTTCCTTGGGAGATGCTTGTTCATTTCATGCTTTGAGTGAGTAAAGATGTTTATATAGATTCCCACCCTGTGAGCTGGATTTCTTTTTCTTTCTTTTTTTTCCCCAAGTTCTCTGGAGTGGTGGCTCAGTGGTTAAGAGCACCGGCTGCCCTTCCAGAGGATATGAATTTGGTTCCCAGAACCCATATGGAGGGAGGCTCACAACCATCTGTAACTCCAGTTCCAGGGAATCTGATGTCCTCTTCTGGCTTTTGAGAGTACTTCAGGCAGGCAGTACACATACATACAACCAGGCACGCACGCATGCGCGCGCGCACACACACATACACACACACACATACACACACACACAAAATAAATAAAAAAAAATAGATTTCAAAATGCATCTGTGGTGTTTATTATTCAGAGATAAATTCTTCCTATCTTTCACACACACACACACACACACACACACACACACACACACACCCGTGGTCATTGTTTGCAATTTTAGCATCTGGCTTAATGGTGACTACTTCAGCCTGGATGACGCCAGGCACTCCCATCCAGTGCTAATGAATGGCAGAAACACTTGGAGCCAGCTCTCACTGGGAAAGTAAATTACCATCTGGCTGGCTGATGAGGCCCACTCTAATTTAAAGGTAATTTGAAGAAGAGTGGTCATTCATCTGGGCGCAGAAGGCCAAGTTCAGACACATTCGGATGCCCTGGAAACCCCACGTCTCTGCAGAAGTAGAGGACACTCCCGCCTTGGTGCCGGCTACCCCTGAAGAATCACCATTTCATCAATTCACATCCTGGTGACTGTGTAATGAGTACTCACCAGTCACGGGCTGCAGAGGTGGTTTATTTCAGACTGTTATCTCACACACGTTTGGTTTTTAACTGGCTGATCTGTTGTTGTTTTATGTGTATGAATGTTCTGTCAGCGTGTATACGTTTGCACCATATGAATGCCTGGTTGCCTGTGCAGGCCAGAAGAACATTCAGAACCTGGAACTGAAGTTACAGGTAGGTGTAAGCTGTGGCCTTGTGGGTGCTGGGAATTGGACCCAGGTCCTCTGCAAGAGCAGCCAGTACTCTAACCACTGAGCAATCTTGCCAGCCCCATAGTTTGATTTTTTTTTTTTCCAACAGCTGATTAAAACAAGTTTGGAGCCTCGTCCTGAACACAATTCAGTGCCACCCTTTGAAACTCTCAGTCTGTCACCATTTCCAGGTTGTCACAAACCTTAGAAGAATCGAAAGAAGCTTTTTGTTTTGTTTGTTTTGTTTATAAATTGGGCACTTAAAAGAGTCTGTGTTCTCACTTGAAAATAGAGATAATCAGCTGGGCGGTGGTGGCGCAGGCCCTTAATCCCAGCACTTGGGAGGCAGAGGCAGGTGGATTTCTGAGTTCGAGGCCAGCCTGGTCTACAGAGTGAGTTCCAGGACAGCCAGGGCTACACAGAGAAACCCTGTCTCGAAAAACCAAAAAAAAAAAAAAAAAAAAAAAAAGGAAAGAAAGAAAGAAAGAAAATAGAGATAACCATCCTTTAAGTGGAAATAGCAGGTTCTAAAATCAGCTTAGGATGGAGCGAGTCTACATAATCACTTTTTCTTTTAAAGCTGCTTTTAAAACATTCTCAGTTCTATTTTGTAACAATCTTTTTTTTTTTTTTTTTTAAACCAGAAAAAGGTTTCTGGCACCTTTGTAACTGAGAATTTCCTGTACCCCAGAAATGAACAGGACAAATTATTCATTGCAGGTCAATTAGCGAGGCAACGTGGGGGGAAAAAAATCCCTACATTCTTTCCTGTAGACGTGTTTTGCAGAAGACATAGATGTGTGCGTGCAAGCATATGCAGAGAACATACACACATACATAACACACACACATACACACAATACACACACATACATACACACACATACACACACAAATGCATATATACACACACACATACACATACTAATACACATATATACATATACATACATACACACACAAACACACACATACACACACTCATACACACACATATGCACATACATACACACACACATATACACAGACATGCACACACATATATACACATGTACATACATACACACAAACATACATATACACACATATACACATACACAGACACACACACACATAAACACACTCATACACACATACATACACACATACACACATTCATACACACATATACACACACATATGATATCACAAATATATCACATAAACAAGTAAGTCTTAGCATGGAATCTGAACAGAAAGGCCAACAGAGAAAAGTGCTAAAGTCAACAATTGCTGTTATTTGCATGCGTTTGCCCTGTCTCTGTTGGGCCAGGACTTGACCACTGAGCTGCACTTCAGCCACAACCGTGCAACTTGTAGGGAAAGAGTGAAGGCTTCCTCTCTCTTTTCTACCCCATCTACGGCAATATGTAGTGCTGTTATGATAGCCACGTCTAAATAATTGTTACAATGATCTGTGAGCAAACCCGACGCTATCAAACGTGTCTCCAGACAGCTGGGAAACAGTCATGGTTGACAAGACCTGCTGTCGCACAGTTATCCAGCATGAGGAGTGGCCCAATTTGGTTGAGAAAAATGCTCGCACCAGGGCCAATAGACAGGCAGACAGCAGCAGGCTCTCCGGGTGAAGCTCCAGCTCGCCGATGGCCCCAAACCAGCCTTCTCGAGACTGAAGCGTCCTAGACTCCAACCTGGCACCACTTCCGTAGCATCAAGCTCTTTTTATTTTTAATCCCAGCCTGCTTTTGATGTTCAGACGAAAGCTGGGTCTTTTCAGAGCAGGAAAGGCAACGAAGAGCCTGGCTCCCCAATCCGTCCATCTGGATAGACACACTTTGAATCCAGAGAGCTTCTGGCGCCTCCACGGTTGAGGACATTGTGTGCCCTGGAATCGGCAAGGGAGACTGAGATACTTATCATAGGGAATTTGGCCCAGCCGGATGAGAAGATTGACTTCAAATGGGGGAAAACAGGCTTCTTTTCTTACAGGAAGTGTATGTTGCTATGGGTAGGCTCACAGAATGAAAACATTAGCCATGGTGTTAAAGGGGCCACCGAGGAGGCCCGGGATCTGTCATCCATGCACACATTTGTCATTCATCGCTACATGCCATAACTTGCCCGTGTTTGCACGAGTTTAAAGCGGGCCCAGGACCAGCAGTGAAGGCATCACTTGAGAACTTGCTAGAAATACAACCTTTTAGAATCTTCAGATTCCGCCCCAGAACTAAGGCTTTGAAGGGTGGAGAGATGGGGCCCAGCTGTCTAAGATTTAAAAAGCCTCTGATGTTTCTGGGGCTGCTCGTGCTTGTGACCTTGTGTGGCGAGGCCCAGATGTGTTGTGCTTTAGTGTGCGGTGTGTATGTGTGTGTGTGGGGGGTGTACTGACCAGTCCTTCCCCAGAGACAACACTCTGTGGGAGAAGCTTCTTGCTCCAGGGAGTCAGTACGTGGAGAACCTGTAAATAACTGGGGCTCCCCACCCGATGCTGCAGGGTGACCCTGTGAGATCCAGGAGCATTCCTATTCAGATACCAGCAACTTGTGGTCTTCTCTAGACAGGAATTGTGTTCATTTGGGCTGTTCTTCCAGTTAGCTTCTAGAACAAAGTAAAACGAACTCAAATTGGGGGGGGGGGGGGGGCATCTCTCATCTTTTTCTTGCTAATGTTCTCTGACCAGAATGGTTTTATCAGTACTCTTATGAAATGGCAAAGGTCCAGTATTCGGGGGCCTGGCATAAGATTGCCAAGGGTATTCTGGGAACCCCTAATGGTTATCAACAATGTCATCTGATAGGTCGCTGGAGCCATGTGACGAGCTTAGAGCAACCGCTTCCTGCTCGCAAGAGCATCCTTTAATTGGCTTTCTCCTCTTCCCTTCTTCCTCGAAGCAGCATCTTTACCAGAGAAAGTAGTCATTCTGCAAGCCAGCCCTCCTAGCAGATTAACAGGCCTGGACACAGCTGTGTGGGAAGCCAGGCTGTCGGGGATGCGAGCTGTCCCCAGAATGGCAGGGGCAGGGCGCTTATGCGGCAGCCGAATGTGACAGGTCTCTCGTGTGTTTTTCTGCTTCTCTGCAGAGGAATGTCCAAAGGGGTGTGGCTGAGAGCTGAACCACAGCTATGCAGACAACAGCTGCCTGCTTAGTTCCCAGCCTCCTGAGGGCTCAGTTCTGGATCCTGTCCAAAGATCTGGGCTTGGGGATAAAGTTATGAAAACAGCTCAATCGAGGTTGCTTCTCTGGTCCATATGGTGACCCGACCTCAGGTTTCACCCGAAGGGTTAAGGTGATGTTTGCAATTACTGAGCATATCTTAAAGTATTTGTGAATGTGAAAATGCTCATGTCTGTGTATGCACATGCGGGCAGAGGTTGATGCCAGCTAACGTCCTTCCTCTCTATCCACCTTCTTTCTGAGACAAAGTCTCTCATTGGACCTGACATTTGCTGGTTCAGCTAGACTGGCCAGCCAGAAAGCCCTAGAGACCCTCCTCCACCTTTCAGTACTAGTGGGTATTACCATGCCCGGCTTCTTTGTGTACGAGTGTTGGAACCCAAACTTGGGTTCTCACACTTGTATGGCAAACCCTTCACTGACAGAGCCATCTCCCCAGCCCTTCTTGATTGAAATTCTTTCACCAAAAATGAACATTGACAGCTAGTCAGAGCCACTGAATATAATGCAATTATTTATGAGCACTTGGGATATGTTAATTATACATTTTAATACACACACACACACACACACACACACACACACACATATATATATATATATATATATATATATATATATATATATATATATATATATATATACACATAGTTAATCAATATACATCAGGTCATCTGCTCTGGGTTTCATTGCTCTATTTTGTAGCTATGGAAATAGAAGCTCAGTAAAGTTAGGGTTGTATAGCATGTAATTCCCAACAGTAGAATTTGAACTTGAGCACACCTGTCTCCATTTTATCTATATAGCTGTATAAATAGTCTGGACGATGGCTCTTTCGGATAGCAGCCTATCTATATAGATATATCGATATATCTAGATATCTATACACCAACTGTAAAGCTGAGCTATGAACATATTGATAACTTGTGCATACTACCCCAATCAGTTGACAGGACCAATGTATACCTTATGAAAATTGCTGTTTTATTTACAGAGACAGAAAAGGCAAACCTAAAATCCATAGGGAGCCACAAAAACCTAAATGGAGAAAGCAGCCTTGAGCAAAAGGTGCAAAGCAGAAAATGTCACTCTACCTAAAAACTCAAAATGTACCTTAAATCAACAGCTCCCAAAGGTGTGAGGGTAAAAGAGATGTAGATGCAAAGAGAAGAGGGGGCAGGAGGGCAGGGGAGGGAGGAGAGGGGCATGGGAGAGAGGGAAGGAGAAGAGAGGGAAGGTGTGGTGGTTGGACTATGCCTGGCCCATGGGAAGTGACACTAATAGGAGGTGTGGCCTTACTATAGGAAGTGTGTCACTGTATAGGTGGGCTTTGAGGTCTCCTAGTGCCCAAGCTCTGCCCAGTGTACAAGAGAGCCTCCTCCTGGCTGCCTTTGGATGTAGAACTCTGAGCTCCTTCTCCAGCACATCCATGTCTGCCATGCTTCCTGCCGTGATGATAATGGATTAAACCTCTGAATCTATCAGCCAGTCCCATCTAAATGTTGTTCTTTATAAGAGTTGCCTTGGTCACGGTATCTCTTCACAGCAGTAAACCCTAACTAAGACAGAAGGGGAAGGTAGGGCAAGGCCCAAGGAAACGGATGCACAGATTTATGGTCAACTGATTTTTGACCAAGGTGCCAAGAGCACATGGTGAGGAAGGGACATTCTGTTCATTAAATGACACTGAGATGGCTGGGATTTGACTGAAATTTGACCTTTATCTCAGCCCACACACAAATGACAACTCAAAGTGAATGGACGGCATAAATGTAAGACCTGAAGCTGAGATGTTTGTGGAAGAGGATACTGGGACGTGTAATGACATTGGTCTGGACAGTGGCTTTTTTTAGATAGGAGCTTAAAACCATCCAGAACAGAAGAGGACAGAGACAAAGGAGATAACGTCAGAATAAAACTTGTCAGCACAACGAGAGAACTCGTCTCATAAGAGACAACCACCCAAAATATGCAAGGAACTAACCAGGCAATTCAATAGGAAGAAAATGAGCAACTTGATTGAAGAACTGAACAGCAGGGACAGACATTTTTAAAAGACACACACATACCCAGCATACATTATAACAATGAGCTAGGACATCAAACTTGATAGAAACAATTCCATTCATGGCAGTGGAGACCCTGGGCAGAAATATCCACCTCCTAATAGACTGTGGGGAGCTGAGGAAGCCCTGTATGGGAGGAAAGTGGGTGAAGTCCTGTGTGGGTGTGTGTAGTTGACAGGAGCCAATGCCTCGGACTCGTGGGAAGTGACAAAGCCTTTTCCAGTCAGGCATGGACTCGGTACAGCCTTCCTCTGACTCCTGTGTGTGTGAAAAAACTAGCCATCCGTTTACTCCTTGATGACTCAAGCAGAGACTGCTCGCCCACAAACACCTCCTACCAAGACTAGCTAGCTCCTCCCCCTGTGCTGTACAGAACAAACACAATGAAGTTCCAGGCTGTTTTATGGTTGGTGCTGCTCTGGCAGAAAAGTCACAGCTCACCTGATCCCAGCTTTTCTGTACACGTGTCTGTGTATCCACCCCTCACCACCCCAGTTAGGTTTCTGGGACCAAGTCATGCAGGACATGGCAAAGGACCAAGAAACAGATCAGTGTCCAAATGAGTCTCTAGTCTAGAACCTTAAAGTGCCACTTCTAATGACCTGCTACTGCCTATTAGTCCCCACCTCCCAAAACCCCCCCTTCACACACACATATAGTGCCACCATCTGGGAAACAAACCTCAAAATATAAGCCTATGGCATGGGTAGAGAACATTTCAAATTTAAAGAATAAGTGTTCCCAATAGCACCTGCTTTCTTTCATCTTTTCTTCAAATCATTTTATATTAAATATATTAGTATATAATTATATAATATAATTAATATATATATTAAACATATTTATTTGTGAGGTGGGCACGGGCCAGCCACAGCACTCCAGTGGGAGTCAGAGGACAATTTGTGGGAGTCAGTTCTCTCCTCTGAGACAGACCCCTAGTTCCACCCCTTTTTACAACAGCCACTCTAGCTGAAGATGAATTCGAAAGCAATAATTTGGTGAGGAAGATTTTTGAACAGTGTGACTAGCCCTCCAGCTTTGGCGCGGTTATCGCTGGCTGCATTTAGTTGGGTTTATGGTAGAAATGCGGAGCAAATGGCAGAATAGAAGGATTTGGGGGAAATGTGTTGTCAACAAAGACGCAAGCTTAAAATTGCAAAGAAGCCGTGGCTCGTGGGGGGAGTGAGAAATGTCCCCCATGGGGTCACGCATTTGATCACTTGGCCCCCACTTGCTGATGCTGTGTGGGGAGGCGGTGCAGGCTTGAAGGAATTATATCACTTGGGTGAGATTTAACAGTTTGTATCCTTACCCCACTTCCAGTTCACAATCTCTGCTTCATGTTTGTAGTTAAGATGTGATCTCTCACTGTCCTCCTCTGGCCGCCATACCCAATACTATGACGGACTATTTGTTATTCCTCTGAACCCAAAAGCCAAAATAAACCTTCTTCTCTAGCTGGCCTTTAATCATGGTGTTTTATCACACAAGCAGAAAAACGGTGTGGTTGTTAAATAAACTGGCACCGTGATAAGGAACACCTACTGTTCTTGCAGAAGACCTGAGTTTGAATCCCAGCGCACACTCAGGCAACTTACAACTGCCCGTAACTCCAGATTCAGGGGATCTGACCCCTGTGTCCCCCACAGGCACCTGCACTTGTATGAACAAACCCACATGGAGACACAAATAAATCAACATGAGTTAAAATAAAAATAAATCCTGTTTTCAAAAGTTATACATTGCAATTTGAGGCAAAATCAAGGTATCGGTGAGATTCCACCCACTAAAGGGCCCAGGTCATAAAGAAGCCTGTTTGAAAAGCATTCCCCTAAAACCAGAGAGCCTCCCGGGTGTCCTGCTGGAAAAGGAATGTGTAAAGAGAAGTATCTTTCCAGGGTCAGCTGAACAGTCACTTAGAGGCGTCTACAGCTGCAGTTCCATGGGCTAGCCCACGACTTCTTAAGGTGGTGATTGAACTTTGTCTTGTCTACATGGTGCGTGTATTGAGGACATCTAGAATTCAAGACCTATGGGGTCTTGGAAGCTTACACCAAGAAATCTAAGAAACTCTCATAAGGCCAAGCCATGAGCGATAGTGTCAGAGTCTCTGCAGACAACCCCCCCACACACACACACAGGGCAATATGCAAAACCGTGAGAGTAAACCCCAAGTTGCCGTGGAGACCCTAAGATGTTGGAGATGCTGGGAATGTAGGCTATCACCGGAGGAAACGTGCATCCATCAAGTGGAGCCAGCCTGAGGGGTCCATACAGGAGGCCTTGCTCCTTGAAGCTCAGATGATATCTTGTGCCCTGGATGCTGAATGCAGAGCAGCAGGGTTTAATGCTAGCTGTGCCAGGTTCCAGTCCTGCTTGACCCAGTCTCCCTTTGCTATCTCCCAGATCTTCCTTTGAGAATGGAAATACCCACCTTTGAAATTGTGTACTGGGTTATGTAAATCTCTTTTTATTGCCCAGGGACTGACAACATCTAGAAGAGATGTTGACCTTTGACCTTGTGAATACTGACTTTTGAGCTGTTAAGACTTGGGGGGGGGGGGGGTTCTTACAGTTGAACTAAATGTCTTTGGCTGACCATGAGCCTTTGGGGAGCGGGCATGGAATGCTATGCTTTGTACGGAAACTGTCCCCCACTGCCTCAGACTTTAACACTTGGTTCCGGCTGGTGGCACTGTGTGGAGAGGCTGTAGAACCTTTGGAGGTAGAACCTAGCCAGCAGAAGTAAGTCATTAGGGATGCTCTGAAAGTTTATTCCCTGTTTCTGGTACTATTTTCTCTGCATTCTGGTCTGCTGTGATGTGAACAACCTCTATGGCGTGCTACAGCCGCCCCACACTAAAGTATCATCAGGCCTTCCCCTCAGGGCTATGCTAAACTCCTTTGAAATTGTGAGCCAAAATCAACTCTTTCTGTTGGTATCATTGGTACAGCAATGCAAACGTAACTAAAAGAGGAGTAAAGAGACACCTTGTGCCAAATGATCTGGGTATAAATGAGTACAGCCAGTCCAGAAAACAGCATGGAAGTTTCTCAATAAGTTAAAAATTGAGCCACCATATATATGACCCAGCAGCCCTGCTTGCAGTGTCTAGCCCAGGGATATGAAGGCAGTGTGAGACAGGGTATCTACACCCCCAGTTGTACTGCTGGATCACTCATATTAGCCAATGGCGAGATCTGCCTAAGTGTCTCTTTACAGATAAATGGATGGGGAAAATGAAACATGTGCACGCCGGGCAGTGGTGGCGCACGCCTTTAATCCCAGCACCTGGGAGGCAGAGACAGGCGGATTTCTGAGTTCGAGGTCAGCCTGGTCTACAGAGTGAGTTCCAGGACAGCCAGGGCTATACAGAGAAACCCTGTCTTGAAAAAAACAACAACAACCACAACAAAAAAAACAAACATGTGCACACGATAGAATAGTAGTCAGCCATTACAAAGAAGTAAATCTTGTCCTTTGCACGGGTGGACCTTAAAGGAAGAGAAATAAGCAAAGGCCTCTGGGATGCTACTAAGGATGCTTGCAGCATCTTCTCAGGCCAGGGGCATGATCTGGAAATCTGCCCACAGAACAGACTGTGAAAGTTTGATACAAAGTTCTTTCCCCATCTACTTTCCTTCTTCACCCAAGTATCAACAACTGAACCTTTCTTAGAAATAGTCTGCCTTTACTCAGTCTCAGTTCGACAAGTCCTTGATTGCTCTTCAATAAAGTTAAGCAAGCTTTTATTTATTAATTAATTCTCTAATTATTTTGTGTGTGTGTGTGTGTGTGTGTGTGTGTGTGTGTGTGTGTGTGTGCCTCTGCTTGTCTGTATGTGCACCACATGTATGCAGCGATTGAGGAGGCCAGAAGAGGTTGCAGGAGCCCCTGGGACTGCCGTGACAGGCAGTTATCAGCCGCCAGTGGTGCGGGGAATGCCCTTAACCACTGAGCCATCTTCCAGACACTATTTATTTTCAATTGAGAACAACTGCACATACTTGTCACATGTAACATAGTGTTTTGACATATGTCAACATTATAGAATGGCTAAGGAAAACCAGTTATCTCACATACTACTTTTTAAGAGTAAAAATACAGAATATACTCTTACCAGCTTTCAGGAATACGTGTCATGGCAACGGTTGTCACACAGCAGGTCTTGGAACTTTTTCACCTTACACTTCGTGTCCTTTGACTCTTACCTTACCCAGGACTTTATAACAGATTTTAAAGATTCCATATGCAGTTGTGGTCAATTTAAAATAAATAGTGGCTGGGGAGATGGCTCAGTGGTTAAGGGCAATCCCAGCACCACTGATAGCTGATAGCTGCCTGTCACACCAGTCCCAGGGGCTCCTACACCCTCTTCTGGTATCCTCGAGCACTGCATACATGGGGCGCACATACAAAGAAGCAAGCAGAGGCACACTCACACACAGACACACACTCTTTACATAAATAATTAATAAAAGCTTGCTTAACTTTGTTGAAGAGCAATCGAGGACTTGTCCAACTGAGACTGGAGTTTCAGAGAAGGCAGACTATTTCTGAGAAAGGCTAGGTTCTTGATACTTGGGTGAAGAAGGAAAGTAGATGGGGAGAGAACTTTGTATCAAACTTGCCCAGTCTGTTCTGTGGGCAGATTTTCAGATCATGCCCCTGGTCTGGGAAGATGCTGTATGCGTCCTCAGTAGCATCCCAGAGGCCTTGGGGCCAAGGATGGCCAGACTGAAAGGCTTTCTCGGTCTCAAATGGGACTTTTATCTGAAGCTGGCTCTCACAACCACACTGGAATTCGATTCCATCTGTGTACGCACACTGAAATTACTGAGAGTTTTCTGTAACTCTGTTCAAGACACCATGGAAAATTGCTCAAATTTTGTTTCTAGTTATTAGATTTTTCCCTCCAGCTATTAAAACTATCCAAGAATCGCTGTTTACTGATTAAAGCCATAATTTCATATTGAGAACGTCTTGCATATTCACATTTAATTTGAAGCCCTGTTTCGTTCATTGAGTTTCCCAAGTGCATCTGCCATGTACTTTACCAGCAGAAGAAGGCGAGAGCGGGGGACACACTACACGAGATGCAAAACAACGAAGTTCATTGGGCATTTCATGACCCTTGGTCCTGACTGGAGGTCACTGAGGTACATCATGACATCCAAGATGTACATTGAAGTATTGGAACAAGTGTCACACGTTGTCGGCAAAGTGTCACGGGGGGATGGGATGTAATGTATGGAGAGCTGAGGGTAATACCACAGCTCTATTGTTCTCCTCTGGATAAACAACATTACAAGAGGCTTACAGAAATTAACTGGTACATTGTTGTAAGTCTTACAGCAAACATTAAGGCGTATTAGAAGCTGGACATGCGCTCTCTCTCTCTCTCTCTCTCTCTCTCTCTCTCTCTCTCTCACACACACACACACACACACACACACGTAATCCCAGCTCTTTGGAAGCTGAGGTAGAAGGATCTTGAGTTTAAGGTCACTCTGAACTACATGAGAGCCTCCCCTCTGCCCCCCCCCAGGAAAAAACTAGACTGAAGAAGAGGAGGAGGAGGAGGAGGAGGAGAAGGAGGGGGGAGGAGGAGGAGGGAGAGGAGGGGGAGGAGGAGGAGAGGGGAGCAACTCTCCAAACCTCACTTTTGCAGGGTTTTATGGAGCTTTAATTATGTGACTATGGTTGATTCTGTCACTACCGTGTGAGCAACTTGACCTCTAGCCCTCTCTTCCCAGAGATCAGATGTTAAGGAAGGAAGCCAAAAGTTCTAGTCTTCATCTTTTTTAAGATTTATTTATTTATTTTATGTCTATGAGTACAGTGTCGCTGTCTTCAGACACACCAGAAGAGGGCATCGGATCCCATTACAGATGGTTGTGAGCCACCATGTGGATGCTGGGAATTGAACTCATGACCTCTAGAAGAGCAGCCAGGGCTCTTAACCACTGAGCCATTTCTCCAGCCTCAAGTTCTAGTCTTCATATCAGCAAAATTGGTTTCCCTAGAAACCAACCTCCTCCATCTTGAAGCTTTCCAGGAGTTCTGGGACCCAGTCATGACCAAGTGTACAGATGCCACTTATGCCTTTGTAATTTCTAGGACTTTGGGGATTTTTGTACCATGAATCAGGACAAAACATATATATCTGGAGAGGCTCTCATGTAGTTCAAGCTCGTCTCCAACTCAATCATATTCATATATACGTATATACTGATTTTAATATGAAATACATATTTCATATTAAAAATTGCAATACAAAATGTTACTTCAGTTAAAAGAATTTTTGAAGCCAGCTCTCAGCCCTAAGCAGGCTGCAGATGTTCAGGTGGGGCTGGGCCAGTGTGAAGAACAGCATTGAAGAGTATTCAGCGTATGTCCTAAGCATGGAACTTGTCTCTTAGGGAAAGCAAGGGGATAAAAGGTCTTTTCTTGTTCCCTACAGGATTTCTTTAAATTGTGCATTTGCACCCTGCTTCTCATGGATCTGATATGCCTCTGATCTTTATTTTCAAAAAATAGTTTTTAAGAGTGTGTGTGTGTGTGTGTGTGTGTGTGTGTGTGCACAAGAGTTCAGGTACCTACGGAGGCCAGAATAGGACATCAGATATTCCGGAACTGGAGTTGTGAGCCACCCAACATGGGTACGGGGATCAAACTAAGGTCTTCTATAAGAGCAATAAATGCTCTAACCGCTGAGCCATCTCCTCAACCCCTGAATAGATTTTGTAGCATTCCTAATCTCATTGATCCATGTCATAACCATGGGGGGACAGGTGACATTTCATCCATCGTTCAGATGACAGTGCTGAGGCACATTCACTGCAGTGAACTAAATGTGTCCCAGCTCCCTGCCCCTGCTCCTAAACTCACATGACGAAATCTTCCCCTCCAAAGAGATTATCATGAAATGAAACTTTTGGGGGCATAGGTCATGAGGGTAGAGACCTTGTGACCAGGATCAATACTTTTTAAAAAAAATTCCCAGAGATAGCTCATCTTGATTGTCAACTTGACTGGGCTGAGACACACCAGGAGTTAGGAAAGAACACCCCTGGTGGGGCATTCCCAGAGAGGGTTGACTAAAAGGAAAGACACTTATACTGCTTCCTAGTCAATAAACTTGGCCCTGGATAGTCTAAGATATGAAAGGAGCCAGCAGGCTAGGCCCCCTCCCTACCTCCCCATCAGTACCCACACCATCCCTCTGCTTCCTGGCCACCATGAGTGAGCTGCTACGCTCTCCCAACCCTACACTGTGACAGCGAGATATCTCAGAAGACATGAGCAAAAATAAACCTTTCCTCTCTTTAAGTTGGTTTTGTCGGGTATTTGATCACAGTAGCGATGAAGCTGATCAACACAGCCCTTTTACAGTGAGGAAGAGACCATCCCTAGATGCAGAGATTAGGACAAGACTCTCATCCTAGAGTGCCCAGACTTTAGGATTGTGACAAATAATTGCTGTTGTTTGGTAGGCCACCTGCTCTCATACACCCCTCCAAACGACCAGGTTAGTAATGTTGAAATTGGGCCAGGTGGCACAGATCATAAAAGCTCTTGTACCTACACAATCACGAGGTCTACATTCTTTCCATACTAGATGAGTGACCCTCCCATCAAGGTAGTAGCAGGGTCACCCTCGGCCTTTGCTTCCAGACCAGTGGAGGAAGCAGTGATTTCCTGGAGTCAAGTAAAATCTCTAGTATTTAGAAGGGAAGGAGCTGCCCACTGTGTGGCTCACATGGTCTGATGCAACTGCTCCAGCAAGTTCAGATCAAAGTGTCTTTGACATTGGAAGTTCATGATACTCCCGGGAGACTGTGATCACTATAAAGAGACCTGAAATCTAAAAAGGTCTCTAGGAAGCTTCCAAGCCACTCAGAATAGGATCTGAAGGCCAAGTACATTTCTCTACAAGGATTTCTCCAAGGCTTCTCTCATTGAAATCACATCTTCTAAACAGTGCATGGAGACCATGCACCTGGAATTTCCCAAAGAAACAGGGACCGAGGCCATCCTTAATTGTTCCGGAACTCCTCAGGCCCACTCCTTTGGTCCAGACTCAGCAGCAGTAACATTGGGCCAGTGTTCAGGATTTAGGATACACATTCAACCATCACTTACTGAAGACTAATTAATAGACACCATGTCAGTTCATGTGTCATCTCTTTACTTCTTCCTAGTAACACCTCAAAGAATGTTATCAGCATTTGAGGATGGGAAGTGAGAGGGGTCAAAATACCTGTCTAGTCTCAAACTACTTGAAAGCACCTGGAACTGACATGCCAGGTTAGGGCTTCTAGCCATTGTTCTGAGACTGTACCCTTGATGACTTAGCTGTGTGTGGATGGTGACACGCTGAGGGAATCTTCGCTGTGTTAGCATTAATCTAACTCTGATACTAAAGGGCTCAGGACAGCCTGACAGAGGAAGGATACAGTGCAGCCACTTCACTAGAAGCGAAATCAGAGACGCAGCGCACACTGTCCTTATGGCCCCACAGACCACAGGACATCTCTGATACGATTCACCTTCATGATAAGCACACAATGGTTATGCAATCGGCGTGACAGAAATGAAGATAATAAACAAGGCATTTGTGTCTCTCCATCTGACAATCAGACCGTTTGAAACAGTGGACCCCAGAGAAATAAGAATTTTCCCAGGAATTTCTTTCTTGCTCCCCTCCCCCTCCTTTTTTGGTGTTTTGTTCTGTTTGGTTGGGTTTTTGTTTGTTTGGTTGGTTTTGGTTTTTTGAGACAGGATTGCTCTGTGTAGACCCGGCTGTCCTGGAATTCACTCTGTAGATCAGGCTGGCCTTGAACTCAGAGATCTGTCTACCTCTGCTTCCCAAGTGCCCCACTACCAGCCTGCTTTACCCAGGAGTTTGATGCTGAGACAAAGAAAAGATCACAGCCAGAAGGGGAACTTGTCTTCTGGAAAAAGATTGCACAGGGTCCTAACAATTTCTCAGACCACCTTATAGGATGAGCCTCAAGGCCCGGCGAAAATGGGTGGAGTCACAGCTTGAAGGTAACTGCTTAGATGTGTGCATTGAAACTTTAATCTCACTTCAGAACCTCGAAGACAGACTTGGGACTGTTCCCTGGGTCTCCTTTGCTTTCTTCCCAATGTGGTCACATTGAATATATCTCCTTCATTTCCTTTCTACTATTAATTTGCCTCTTTAATAGGCTTATGGAGGCTGAGTGGCCAGACTTGGCTTGAGGCGCAGGTTTTCGTCTCCCCAAGTTTGATGACAGCTATATTCACAGTTTCCCCGGTGTTACTCCGCAATCTTCTTGTATGTATGTATGACTTTGAACATCATGGTCAAGTTGTAATATTGAAGGGTTAAAATCGCTTCATTCATAACAATTCTCATAGAGAGGTGTAGTATTACAGTCCCTTAAGTTGAAAGCTATTAGCCTCTAATAGATTCCGGAACAAATAGAAAAATACATACACACACACATATACATACTTGCTTGATCAATCCCTGTCCGAGGAAGCTTTGTATGTTACAAAGTCAGTTTGCTCAAGGATGGCCTGACCTCCTGAGCTCCAGTGTCCCCTCTCAGTTCTGTCAGCATCTGGCAACCAGATGACAGGACTTCCCAGTTCTGTGCAAGTATGCGTTAGGTAGATGATTAACCAGTTAATGAAACCACTCGGCCCTGGCAACGCTTCTGTCCCCGCTACGCAGTCAGGGTTGACCGTTCCTGAACTGTATCCAAAGAGGCTGAATGTCGCTTTTGTCAAATCTCATTGACTCCAACAGGTCTTGCGTCATCGAGTTCAGCTCAGTGATCATGAAATAGAATTATTAATGAAATCTGGAGTAAATGCAGACATTGGTCTTTCTTAACCTATAGGCAGTGTGCCTGAAGACATGACAATAGACATTGCTCTCATCAGAATGAAGGGGAAGTGTTTGGTGATTTTTCTTTTACGTATATATGTCATATACAATATAATTACATTGTAATTAAATATAATTATATTTAATCCATAACTATTTAAACAAACATGTTTTAATTATGCTACAAACCCCATATTACCAGCCTTTCAATGCACAAAATGAATTGCCAGAGGAACTTCTAGCAGAATTCATGAAGACAAATATAAAATGAATTCTTTTAGATATAAATGTAATCAGTGAATTAATCCGGCAGCTGTATTTCTTTACGTTTGCTAGTCCCCAACAACCACACAGAGAAATTAAGATTTATTTCAACCCGAGCAGTTAAATGACCTACCTGAGCCCACTATGGTAATCTGGCTACCTCCCAGCCATGATCCCTTGCACTTTAGCATTGTTCTAGCTCTGTCTGCCTTAGCTGTTTCTTCCTGTGGAGTCTTCCTGGACCTTCTCCTCAGGGCTTCCCTGAAACTCCCTTCCTCTCTCTTCCCTGGCTGGGGGAAGTTTCCACTCTAGTCTCTCTTCTGTCCAACCCCTGGATGATCAGCATTTATTAATGAGGCAGAAAATGGGAAGAATTACTTACACAAATTTGAGACAGGAGATCCTAGACACAAACGTTACAATGCTGTGTCCTTATTGAAACAAGATATGAGGGCAGAGAACTCAGCCTTTGAATCGCACAAGAATACCTTTACACGGCGTGCAAAAGCTTCATGCTCACAGACCAAGCCAATGGTCTATATAGGGTTGTTGTAGGGAGCGGTTAGAGTATTCGCCATTACAAGATGGCACTGACCTCCGCTGTCGCTCTAAGGAAACTTACAGATAGTGTGGGAAAACCCCCGAAGCGCATTATGGGTGTACATGACTAATCACCGCCCACTCCCAGGGCGCGCCAATCAGTGGAGGACACGCTGCCTCAGGGCTATATAACAGCGCCATTCTGGGGCCCCGGGGTCTTCCTCTTTTCATCATGCAATAAACGCATTGCTGCAGAAGGATCCGTGTGTCCGCGTGGGTTCTTGCTGGCGAGAGGTGCGCAGGACAACTGGTGCCGAAACCCGGGAACGTAGCAACTTCATCATCACCGGCGCCGAGGAGACCCTCCGCTTCTGCGGAGTGGATTCAGAACTGCAGGACCAGAGGCAAGCTCTGAGAGGTATGTCTGTCCGTGAGCTTCTCT
>CM052721.1:3044301-3066241 GCA_028551405.1 Uromys caudimaculatus | reverse complement strand
GAGCGGTTAGAGTATTCGCCATTACAAGATGGCGCTGACCTCCGCTGTCACTCTAAGGAAACTTACAGATAGCGCGGGAAAACCCCCGAAGCGCATTATGGGTGTACATGACTAATCACCGCCCACTCCCGGGGCGTGCCAATCAGTGGAGGACACGCTGCCTCAGGGCTATATAACAGCGCCATTCTGGGGCCCCGGGGTCTTCCTCTTTTCATCATGCAATAAACGCATTGCTGCAGAAGGATCCGTGTGTCCGCGTGGGTTCTTGCTGGCGAGAGGTGCGCAGGACAGGTTGTGACTATTAACCTACCCAGAGCAAAGCCATTTAAACTCGTTTAGGAAAACCAAACAGGGCTGAAGAGATGGCTCAGCAGTTGAGAGGACTGACTGCCAGGTTTAGCTCCCAACACCTGAAGCTTACAACTGCCTGTAACTTCATTTCCAGGGTACCTGATGGCTTCTGACCTCTTTGGACACCTGCATGCGTATAGTGCTCATAAACGTATGCAGGGACACGCCCACACACACGTCTCTAAAAAAAAAAAAAAATAGAAGAAAAATAAAAAGCTTAGAATTTTCTCTTTAAAGTTTAGACAATAAAAAAATAATATATACAATATCAGCAGTAGATTGTTCGTGGAGTTTGCTATTTATATATTATAGCTGGTATTATTTAAACCCCTTACAAGATGCATTCCAAAGCTGTTCCCTTAGTGCAGTCATTCTGACGCTGCGACCCTTGAATATAGTCCTTCATGCTGTGGTGACCCCCAAGCATAAAATTATTTTGTTGCTACCTCCTAAGTGTATGTTGCTACTGTTCTGAATCACAATGTAGATATCTGATATGCAGGATATCTGACAGGTGACCCCTGGGGTGGCCGTGACCCCTGTGGTGGCCATGACCCACAGGTTGAGCAACACTGCCTTACACAAAACCTCTTGGTTCTCCTCACTGAGAAATGCAGATTTTTAAGTGTGTCTTCAGTTCAGCCAAGCTGCAGTGATATTTATGATGCACGTAGGGAGTGAGAATAGACGACAAGGAATTTAAAGGAACTCTCAGCATCGATGATACCTGTAGGCCTTACAGAGAAGAAATGATTTAACCATGAGTAGATCTCACATTTGTGATAAAAAGGAGCAGGAAGTGGGCAGAATTGACATAATCTGATAAGAAACCAGGGAAGTTGCTCAATCTCCTGCTGTCACTGAGAACACTATGGTTTGGAGCCAGAAGAAACAGCATGTCATCTGCTAGGTCTGAAGTCATAAGTAGCACTGGCCCCCAAAGCAGAGGATAGACAAGGAGCCTGGCTAGACCTTCCGTAAGCCATGTTAGGCAAATGGACATATTCTGACAGGCTGCTTCCACAGCTGTGGGCTCAGCGAAATCTGGAGGCTCTGCCCTGACCTGGACTCTTCTCTCTGCAATCTAGGATTCTAGACAATATCAATGGAATACCGGCACAAAGTGATCTGCAGTTAACATCACACCCATTCCATTGGCATTGTCCAGAGGTCAGTGACCTTTGTCTTTCCAGGGTTTTGAGAACACACATGAAAGTCAAACATGGACTAAGACAAGAAAGTCCTTCCTATCTTGGTGGATATCAGAGACCAGGCCTACGGCAATGAAAAAGACATGAACTCTTTCAGATGTTCTCTTTCCACCCAATGAAAACTTTGTGGATCCTCACTTTGCATTCCCACATTTGATGTTTAACATAAATATAAGAATATGAAGTCTATAGACTTTATCAAAAATGCTTTTTGATGCTAACAAATTTCTTTAATATTTTAGTGTTTTCTCCTCCACCAAGATTTGATGGGTTTCATGTCTGTGTAGGACACATATGAGCATCACTGGGACCCTTCACAACGGCTAATCTCTGTGTTTAAAAAAAAAGAAAAAGAAAAGAAAGAAATGAGGGAGAACCATGGACCAAAGCAAGAAATGTTTCCCAGACGAAAAGCTTTCTCCTGGCTGTTCTTTTCAGACAATAAACAGTTCAAACAAAGTAGAAACAAATGCAGAAAAACTAAGGTTAAAGAGGAAAATACTGAAGTCGGAGGACATGCAACCAGCAGAGGCAACAGAAACGGGAAGTAGAGACCAAAATGGTTAGTTGCTTTGAAAGGTCTGTGGGTATAGGGCACCTTCTTCTGGAGAATGTGAACACAGGAGAAAAAGCAAGGATCCACTCCATAAGGCTCTGAAGAACCATTCCACATTAATTAAAAAATATTATTTTGCTTGCCAATTGCTTTGCCTAGTTCAAGCTGAAAGGGGAATTATTTAACAATATTGAGCATCTTATAAAAGCCAGGTTATAAGAGCAGCTGTCATAAAAACAGATCACTAACATGCCTGAGGAACACAAAACCTCCCATATCGTATTTGACAGAAGAATGGATCCCTGTACACAACCACTTCCTTAGGTCACTGCTGCTTCCACAACTCTTTCAGGGATCAGAGGCACCTGTGAGTCAAAGAACTGGAATGCTATGACTGCATCTTAGGGGCCAGGAATAAAAGGACTGCATCTTAGCTGCAAGGGAGTCGGGGAATATGAATCTTCTGCTTTAGGAAGGCATGGCCCAGAATATGGAAGGATGTTCAGTGATATTGAATACCCACAAAGAACACATATCCACTACAAATAGTGATGACTGTGCCTTAGGAAAGGTAATTTGGCAAGATCTGTTTAGAAGGGGTTAGAATGGAGAAGGCTGGATGTGGGACAAGCTAGGGGCTGATTGCAGTAATGAGCAGTAATGGGTTCTTGTCTTATGTCTGGGGAGTACAAGGAAGGGGGAGTTTCTATAATCACTAATGACACAGACTCACAACATTCAGCAAGGAGAGTTGATGTGATAACAGACACAAGGATTAGGAGTAGGTGCCATTCTGAAGAGGAAAGTTGGGTCTGATCTGAGCCATTTTCATTTGAGGGGACAAAAGGCTCCTCTGGTAGACAAAGCTAGCAAATAATTGGAAAGTTATCCACTAGAGTCAGCCACAAAATAATTTTTTTTAAAAAGGAAGGAAGAAGGAAGAAAGAGAGAGAGAGAGAGAGAGAGAGAGAGAGAGAGAGAGAGAGAAGAGGTGAATACCCAATATGATCAGATGGAATTTAACACTTGTTTGTTTGGTTTTTTTCTCTCTCTCTCTCTTAAAAACTGGTTTCTAGCCATCTGCTCTAGTGACAAACAAGACGGAGCCCAGGGCCAGGTCTTATCCAAATAACACTCCTTCTGTGTTAAGTATCTTTCACCTTTCTTTAGATAGTTTCTTTTCTCTGTGTAACTGTGTCTTAGGGGGTAGAGACCTAAGTGTTTGTGTCTAGGTGAGAGGAGGATCATAAATAAGGAAGCAGGCTTTGCTTTTATTACAGTCACTTGTTGTACTGGCTGGTTTTGTGCCAACTTGACACAAGCTGGAGTTATCACAGAGAAGGGAGCCTCAGGTGAGGAAAAGCCTCCATGAGATCCAGGGTTAAGGCATTTTCTCAGTTATTGATCAAGGGGGGAGGGCCCTTTGTGGGTGATGTCATCCCTGGGCTGGTAGTCTTGGGCTCTATAAGAAAGCAGGCTGAGCAAGCCAGGAGAAGCAAGCAAGCCAGTAAGAAACATCCCTCCATGGCCTCTGCATCAGCTCCTGCTTCCTTGACCTGCTTGAGTTCCAGTCCTGACTTCCTTTAGTGATGAACAGCAGTGTGGAAGTGTAAGCTGAATAAACCCTTTCCTCCCCAACTTGCATTTTGGTCATGATGTCTGTGCAGAAATAGAAACCCTGACTAAGGCACTTGTCACCTGGGCAGAGACATTAAGACACTGTTGGAAGTTGAAACAGTTCACATCACAGAGGGGAAGTTGCTGCAGCTTCAGCAGCACCAACCTGTGGAAGGGAAAGGAAGGCCTTGCTCCCTAGTACATAAGCATCTGCTGCTTGCAGCCCTCTTAGACCTCCATTACCATCCCCCAGTCTCTGACAATGAGCCCTACAGAAAGAGACCCACCAGAAAGTGAATGGGAGGATTGTTACCCACAGAGAGTCAACCAAGTTGGGAGCTGGCACTTTCTTTTAAATCAAGGGACACTTTTGTTCTGAAGATTTTTTTTTTTTTTTTTGGTTTTTGGTTTTTGGTTTTTCGAGACAGGGTTTCTCTGTGTAGCCCTGGCTGTCCTGGAACTCACTCTGTAGACCAGGCTGGACTCAGAAATCCACCTGCCTCTGCCTCCTGAGTGCTGGGATTAAAGGCGTGAGCCACCACTGCCCAGCTGTTCTGAAGATTAAAACCACACGTCAGAGCAGCTTGAGCTGCCCCACAGAGGAGGGGTCTCAACTGCTCTGGCCAAGATGACAGGGGACTGACCACAGCTGAGGTCTTCAATACTGTCCAAAGGATCCCCAAGCCAGCACCACTCTAGAAATTGAGAACAATGAGCTACTCAGCATGACATAATGTCACAGGGATATTCCTTCCTCTAAGGACTCCTGGTCAGGGACTTGTGGATAATACCAAAGAGTACAAGGTGCCCACACAAGCAGATGCCCTGCTGTAGGGCAGAGTCTCCACACACCGTCTCTTCTCCCTTTGTTTTGTTCCTTCTTCTTTTCTTTCCTTCCTTCCTTCTCCTCCTCCTTTTTCTTCTCCTTCTCCTGCTCCTCCACTTCCCTCTTCTCTCCCTCCTTCCCTCCCCTGCCCCTTCCTGACCCTCTCCTCAAACTTTCTCAGCAGGAAGGACAACCTGGTCCTTGTGACTAGCTAGGGCAGCTCCCTACAGAAAAAGTCTGACCCTCTCTGTAAGAAATGGCAGAACTCCCAGAAGGAGAGAATAGGAGTGCTTAAGATCCTGGCGCACTGAAACTGTGCATTTATTTGCAAGTTGCTAACGTTGTTTCTGAGACAAAGTCCTTTATCCAACCTCAAAGGCGGAGCCTGGGTGGCCAAGATGAGGGCCTCACTCCATTGACTATCATCAGGGCTCAGAGTCAGGGCTGGCTCTTGAAATCGGATGTACTTACGCGTAAATTCCTCAAATAACTAAATACTAAGGTGTCTTCCCTGGCTGCACTCTGGGATAGCCAAGAATCAGTTTTTCATTCCAGCACTCAGGAGGCAGAGGGAGATGGCTCTTTGAGATCGAGATTCAGAACAGCCAGGGCTACACAGTTTTTCAAGGTAGGGACCACGTACTTTTGATATCACAGGTTCAAAATCCTTCTTGCCAAATGCTAGCTCCTCCCAGAATAAAGCACATGGTGTGGGAAGAGGCAGGTTAACTGTTAACACAGTGTGCGAAAAGGAACACCCAATTGACAGGCAGCTTTTCCTCTCTCCTATTCTACCTGATACCAACTGACCCAGGAGGCAGATCTGAGGGTTTTTCTCTTTGCAAAAAACTAGCACTCTGGAACTGGCTTCTCTGCCACTCAGTAGCAAGCTCATAAATCAATCCAGGAAGCTCAACTTTTATGCTTGTCTCTCTGAGAGGACATGCTGCTGTCAAGACTTTTGTGGATGGTTACCAAAGGGCAGAGCTTGCCCTTCCAAATGTCCATCTGGGTTCCAGACCTTCCAACTATAATTTTAGAAGACAAGGACTCGCATAGAGCAGAAGGACCAAGACGCCGTGGGCTTTGTCCTCAGGGCTGAAGATACTTTGTCACAGAGTACCAAGGGTACTGAGTAGTGTACAAGAAGATATGGGCTGGTGATGCTGAAACCAGCATCTGTCATTCTTTTCCAATACTGGGAGCAAAGATATCTCTAATCACTAAAGACACAGAATGGCACCATTCAGCTATGTCGGTTGATGCCACTAACAGACACAGGGAGGTTGGGAGCCAGCGCCATGTTGAGACCTTTCTGAGGCCACTAGAAGTCCCTGGCAGTAGTGTCACAGTGTCCTCAAGGCTGAGACTCACAGAGTTTCTGCCCAAGAAAGCAGCACTAGATAAAAATATGTCATGTCTGCTGCGGAGACCTGCAAAGTCTCCCCACGAAGCTTCAATAAATGCAGGGTCAGTTTTCCTGTCCCTTAGTCACTAAAAAAGGCATAGAGGAAGTCCTTTTTGATTCTGCAGATAATGAAATGGGCCCAGGTCTATCCGGTGCACAGTCAGGACAAAGATTTCGTTAAAGGATGCAGCAGACTGCCCTTTCTGCGTCACAGGCTTGCTCTGAGATCCCCTAAGAGGACAAAGTGAAAGGAGAATCCTGGGGGAGGGGTGAGAGCAGAGGGTGAGCCCCAGAATGATGATTTCCAGCTGTGGTGCCCCCCCCCCCAGCTAGAATTACACAAACATGTTCTTTACCTCCAACCCCGAGACAAACAAAGGAGAGGTTCCCTTCTTGTGTGGTCTAATCCTGTCTCTAGGTAGAGGAAGAATGAGGAAGAAAAGGTCAGGATGGCAGAAGCTGCTGACCTTTCACCTTATTGTGTGTGTGTCTGCGACACACACACACACACACACACACACACACACACACACACACACACACACACACACACACACTGGGTCTGATTGTCTCCTGCCTTCAGGCAAACCTCAGTGGTCCAGACTCTTCCCTCTCCCTCAGCAGAGCTTTCTCTCTTACAGGGGCTACCTGCAAGCTGGCCCTCGCCCTGTTCCATGAAAGACAGAGGATGACTGTGTCCTTGCATCTGGAGGGACTTTCTGCGCAGCACATATCTGACTTTACACCCAGTATAGGTTAGAAGACAAGAGCAAGAGAGCGCGGAGGGGGCGAGGAGCCCCTTTTATAGTGAGTCAGGCCCACCTGGCCGTTGCCAGGTAACTGTGGGGCGGAGCTTAGACAAAATGCTAACAGTAGGTGTCTTCTAATCCTCACTTCAGCCAGTTCCTGCTACGGATGGAGACCTGAGTCCAGAGGGGCTATGATATTTGTCTAACGTCTTCCCACTTACAAACAACAACCAAAGCTGTCCAGCGTGACTGAGTCCTTCCTACTCTCCAAGGCGTCTTCACGTTTGTGATTTCATTGCCCTAACAGCCCAGCCTTGCAGTGCTGGCCCCAGTACAGGGCGAGGAAACTGAGAGTGTGGAGCTCCTCTTGCCCACAGGTCTGGCATTCTCAGGGCTCCAGAAACGTGTAAAGCAGGCCGTCTGGCCTCCTTACTGATCCTAGGTGTGTTTCTGCCTCAGATCAAAACTGAACGAAGATTCAAGGCTACCTTTCCACCAGACCCTTTACTCGTCTTAACCTTGAATGTGTAAAGTAAGTTACCAGGCATGGAGCCGGAATGCAGATATTTATTCCACAGGATATGGCCCCAGGCTTGTTTGCTTGTTTGGGTTTTGCTTTTATTGCTGTTTGCAATGGTGCGGATCAAATATATGCCAACCACATGCTGGACCACAGAGCTTCATCCGCAGCTCCCATTTTGTATATTTTAACAAGCCCCCAGATGACGTCTATGTAGGTGGTCTGTCGGCTCCGGCTTCTTTTTCTCATTATCTCTGCCTAAGACACGTCCCATCCACCCACCTCCCAATGCATCCCACCCCATCTGCTCCTAAAGGTACCGTTCTCTCCCGTCTGACTTGTCCTGTGGTTATATTCATTTGAGCATCTCTTTCATAAACGACCTCATCGCCACTGTAGACAACCCGTTTGAACATTTTAAGGATGGATCTGGGAGCTAGCACAGGAGTCTTAGCCCTCGTCAGTACAAACCAATGTATCCTTACACTCTTTCCACATGGCAAGATCCAAAAAACGGGCTACCAAAATCAGAGTTTGCGGACCGGGTGTGGGGGGTGTGGGGGTAGGGTGGGGAGGTGGGGGAGGGGCCTTTTCCCCATCATACATGGACAGGCTGATTTCCTTGACAGTCATACTTTGCATATGCAGAATTGGCTCTCTTACTTCCAGCTCATCCCCAGTGATGCCATAAAATATTAATTAAATAAATTGAAAGCCTTAGCTTTCATTTTAAAGGAGATAAGAGATGGTTTGTTCTGTAGCCAGACAGGAGTTTCCATGGTTCCAGGACACAGAATCAGGTTAATTTTAAATTCCACCCTCCAACATGGTATTCCAATAGCTTCATGCCTTTTTTTTTATAGTCACAGAACAAAGGGAGTCATAAATCAACACACACTATTCAGATACACTGGCGGGACACGTCAGGAAGTCGGGACGTTGTTACAAGCCTCAGATGCCATCTGATGACATGCTTAGCTTTTGGGTTGCTCAAAGCTGGTGGCAAGATGTTTCGTGTGACAGTCACATGATGCTAAATCAGACACTGAAGTGGGCGATGAAGGCTATTAAGATGGCTAACACCTAGCCCAAGATAAATAGTAATCAGGCTGTGGACCTGCACCATTCCAACCTCTCTGCACTCACTGACATTTCAAGCAGTCAGCCTGATGTCAGCTGATTGTGGGATGTCAGACTTAAGAACTTTTGGTTTACACCACTGGTCTTCATTGTTCTGCTCCAGGTAGAAATGGCCAACAGGCATAAATCTGAGCCATTCTGGGAAGACTCACACTTGTTTCTGAGTAAACAAGGTTGACCCAGTAAATGAAATGGTTTTCTCTCTCCAGGTCCTAAACCCCGGTCATATAGCTTGGCTAGGAACTGACGACTCAAATGAATTCCTTTAGTTTTAAGAATTTTCCGGGACCAGGTCTGTGTGCGGTTGCATTTTCCATGACCCCCACCCCCACCCGTTCCCCACCGCTCTTCCAAAGAAAGCCTCACATTGAGAAGTAGAAAGGGCTGATTCAGTGATGTCAGCCTTTCTGGGGTCCCTCCTGGCAAAGTCTTTGTCAATTGTATTTAGGATCTATAATGATAAATGTAAAGCAGTGAGGTCCCAGAGACACTAGCCTATTGTACTGTCCCATTAATTCAGAACAATGAATAGTCGGGAGCCTGTCTCCAGGCAATAGGAAATGTCAATCACAGTCAGGTGGGACTTGCTGACCAACGCTCAAAGGCAGAGTTTCACTCTGTGATGCGAAAGTCGGGAAAGGTAACTCCGAAGGAGATCCACGATGTTACAAAGTCTTCCAACTCAAAGCAGCTCCTCCATTTACAAAAGGGCTTGCTTTGTTTTCTCTCTAGGATTTTGCTAATGTGTAGCAAACTAAGCTTTCTCATATCAGAATTTTAAAAGAACTTCATGGTGAAATGAAACAAAGCCACATGTCTATCTTAACTATCTGTGGCCTCTATAGACTGCATCTATAGACTGAAAGGATAGGTATTTGTGTGTTTGTGCATTATATATATATATTACTGGCTGGTTTTGCGTGTCAACTTGACACAAGCTGGAGTTGTCACAAAGAAAGGAGCTTCAGGTGAGAAAATGCCTCCATGAGATCCAGCTGTAAGGCATTTTCTCAATTAGTGATCAAGGGGGGAGGGCCCCTTGTGGGTGGTGCCATCTGTGGGCTGGTAGTCTTGGGTTCTATAAGAAAGCAGACTGAGCAAGCCAGGGGAAGCAAGCCAGTAAGAAAAATCCCTCTGCATCAGCTCCTGCTTCCTGACCTGCTTGAGTTCCAGTCCTGACTTCCTTTGGTGATGAACAGCAATGTGGAAGTGTAAGCTGAATAAACCCTTTCCTCCCCAATTTGCATCTTGGTCATGATGTTTTGTGCAGGAATAGAAACCCTGACTAAGACAAGTTGGCACCAGAATAGTGGGGTATTCCTGTGACAGCCTGACCATGCTTTGGGGAGGACTGTGGAAGGACTTTGGAACTTTCAGCTAGAAGATCCATTGGGATATTAAGAGCTCTGTGGGATGTTGTGTAGGAGCTTGGAAGATAATGTTGAGAACAGTGCAGAAAATGGAGGCCTGGCTTGTGAAATTTCAGAGGGAAGATTATAGACTCTTATCAGGGCTGTTGCTATTTTGATTGTGAAGGTTCTGTGGTTTTGGTTAGCTGGGGCTGAAGAATCAGCTGTGATTAACAAGATACCAGAACTACTAAAGCAAAACATTGCATTACTGTGACTAATGATGCTGGTTAGCTGGAGCTAAGAAATTAGTGGTGATTAAGAAGAGACCAGCATCATTGAGGTGACATCTTCTGGGAAGTGTTTTCTGAGAGCACAGAGGCTGTGTTCCAGAGATAGCCAAGGTGGTACCTTGTGCTGCGGCTGGATTTGGCAATATGTAAGAGTCACTCAGGTGGTACTGGTTTTGAAGGCATGAAGGGGTCTCGAAGAGCAGCTGAGGCCTGGGCACTGTGAGAGGCCATAGAAGGCCATTGGTGAAGGTGCAGCCTCAGTTGTAGTTGATGTCCCAGGACTGAAGGGGTCATGCAAAGGATTTGAGGCCTGGCCCCATGAAGAGAGCTTATAAGAGGCTATTGGTGAAGCCTGGTTGCAGTGGAAGACAGCAGTGTTTTGGAGATGCCAGTACCATGAGATGACCACCAAGAGCAGCAGCAGCAGTGGAGCACAGGCTAGAAGGAGGCTAAAAGACAAGGTGTGTGCTACAAAGGGCAGGGCTGGAGAAGTGACTCAAGCCCATGGAGGCACTTGCTATTTAAAGAAGTTATGCCCTGGGTATGGCTAGGCCTTCATTGATTTCACTAGGAACACTTGAATACCTCATCCAGGAAGCGGAGAGAACGGAGGCGCCAAGAACACACTCTTGGGGGCTTTCTTCCTCCAAAGTGACCCAACTTCTAAAGGTTTCTACCACCTCCAGACAAGTCCGCCAGATTATGTATCCATCAAATTATTCATTTGATGATGAATCAGATTCATAGATTCATCCATTGAATAGGGAAGAGGCCTCTTCATCCGATCACTTCCTAGAAGCCCACCGGCAACTAAGCCTTCTCACAGCAAGCCTTTCTGGGAGACTTCCATTCCAAACTCTAACAAATATTATTATGGAGCGGGATGGTCACCACGGGGCTGGGCTCGGCCATTACAACACAGTTTTACAGAGATCCTCTTTATTTCTTCATACTGTACTGGGTGGAGCTGTGGGCTGTGGTACAGTAAAGATGCCCATGGCCAAGGCTACCACGTGACTTATTGCCAGCAAGCCTGTGGGTGAGAAGAATAAGCCTCAGCATTTTCCCACATGGGCACCTCTCATCTACAACTTCTCTGCTTGAAGTAACGCATCAGACTGTGAGGTTAACGGATTTGAATAACTCTAAAGTGTGTCCAATCTATCACGAATTTAAAATTAATTAATGTTGCTAAGTGGTACTGCACATGCGTGAGGCCCTCGGTCTTATCTCTAATACCACAAATAGTAATGTAATCGTTATTATTTTCTTATGTGTTTTTAACTTAAGAAAACAATCTTTTTATGCATATCATCTTAAGCTCCCGATTTTTTTTTTTTTTTTAAATAGATAGCTTTGCTGTGCTGACTTTGAACTCCTAGGCTCAAACGATCCTTCTGCTTCAGCCTCCCACACAGCGGACAAGTATCCACTATGTCGAGCTGATATCTTTGTATTTTCTCATTTCAAGATTCTCATTGAGCAGCCCTTTGTGTGCCTACTGAAGTCTTGTCTATGTCTGCAACGGTTGGAGAGTTTAACGATCCTCCTTGACTTAGAAGAGCGACAGGTGAAGGTACAATCCCTTGGCTTCTAGAACAGAAGGCTCTCGTTGGCATCTCCCATGACTCTCAGTGATATCCTTTACCCCAAGGATCTGCTTGCCAGCCTCTCAATTAGAAGCCATGTTGAGGCTTGGCCTGCTGGTGCACACCTTTCATGCCAGCACTCAGGAGGCAGAGGCAGGTAGATTTCTGTGAGCAAGGCCAGGGTGGTCTACAGAGAGAGTTCCCAGACAGCCAGGGCTGCGCAGTCGAAAGACCCTATCACAAACCAAACAAGATGAAAAAAGAAAGAGAAAGATGTCATCCTGAATGCCTTCCACGGTCTGGGTGTCCTCTCCAAAGCTCATTTGGAGATGGAGTTGCCTGTTACAGCTTGGAGAGATGAGATCGATGAGAGGGGACCATTCGAGAGAGCTTTGTCCTCAGGGAATTGAGAAATACCGTGTGAGGTTGGTTTTTTTTTGGGGGGGGGTGTCAGTGTGACAAATCCCTGATAGAACAATTTTAAGGAGGAAAAGACTTATTTTGGCTCCTGGTTTTGCAGGTTTACGTCCCTGATGGGCTGGCTGCGTGGCTGTGGGTCTGTGGCAAGGCAGAACCATGGCAACAAAAGCCTATGTAGGCCAAAGCTCCTCAGCCCATGGCATCCAGGAAGCAGAGAGAACAGGGGGGCCAAGAACAAGATACAGCGCCCAAGAGCACACTCTTAAGGTCTTTCTTCTGCCAATGAGACCCAACCTCAAAGGTTTATACCGCCTCCAAACAATGCCATCTAAGTTATGTGTCTGTCAACAGATTCACCCATTGATTCCGTCAGAGGATATTTCATCTCATTCCTCCTTAGAAGCTGAGCCATTGGCAACTAAGCCTTTAACACAGCTAGCCTTTCAGGAGACTTCCTTTCCAAACTCTAACAAATGCTACTGTGGAGTGGGTTAGCCACCAGAGCAGTGGGCTACTGATGAATGGATGAATTCAGTCCCCATCCCTCTGTCTTTTGGTGCCCCAACCATGTGTTAATTAATAATCAATTATGTCACCCATAGCATAATTACTAGTAATTAACAGAGTTAATCCAGTGTTAGGATGAAGCAGGAAGCCCCTCACAAGATGTTAGACCAAGCTCTCAGCCATCCTAGCTTCCAGGATGACAGACCAACTAACTCTGTTCTTCAGAAATTCTGTTATAACCTCAGAAAACAGATTCAGACAGTTCCTGATTAACTCCCAAAGAATAGCACCTGACACATGACAGAACTTCATTTCTCCCTTGGGTGGTGTTCCAGTTAGCTTTCTAGTGACGTGAAAAATATTACTGACCAAAACCAGTTGGTGGGGAAGGGAGGTTTGCTTAAATATCACACTCCATCACTGAAGGCAGTCAAAGCAGGAATCTGAAAGCAGGAACTGCAGCAGAGACCACGTGACTACATGGGAACATTGCTTATTGGCATGCTCTCCCTGTCTCCCCCTGGCTTGCTCAGCTAGCTTTCTTTTTTTTTTTTTTTTTTTCGAGACAGGGTTTTTCTGTGTAGCCCCGGCTGTCCTGGAACTCACTCTGTAGACCAGGCTGGCCTCGAACTCAGAAATCCGCCTGCCTCTGCCTCCCAAGTGCTGGGATTAAAGGCGTGCACCACCACTGCCTGGCTAGCTTTCTTATATAACATAGGACCAACCTACTCAAGGGTGGCACCACCCATAGTGGGCTATGCCCCCCTGAAATAATCATTAATTAAGAAGATGCCCCCAGACTTGCCTACCGATCCATCTAATGGAAGCAATCCCTCAGCTGAGATTCCCTCCTCCCACAGGTCTCTAGCATAGGTCAGGTTGTAAAAACAGCAACATCCACAGGTGGAAAGATAATGTTGACCTCTAGAAAATGAAAATTCCCAGTCCTCTGAGATCCAGCTTCTTTTGGCCATTGTCTTTGTCAGGGTTTCTATTCCTGCACAAACATCATGACCAAGAAGCAAATTGGGGAGGAAAGGGTTTATTCAGCTTACACTTCCACGTTGCTGCTGCTCACCACCAAAGGAAGTCAGGACTGTACCCAAGCAGGTCAGGAAGCAGGAGCTGATGCAGAGGCCATGGAGGGATGTTCCTTACTGGCTTGCTTCCCCTGGCTTGCTCAGTTTGCTCTCTTATAGAGCCCAAGACTACCAGCCCAGGGATGGTACCACCCACAAGGGCCCCTCCCTCCTTGATCACTAGTTGAGAAAATGCCTTACAGCTGGATCTCATGGAGGCATTTTCTCACTTGAAGCTCCCTTCTCTGTAACAACTCCAGCTTGTGTCACATTGACACACAAAACCATCCAGTAGAATTGACATCTTGTCAACTTGACACACAAACATATCACTATTAAGCCTCAACCCTTACTTTCTTATTCAACTCCAAGATCTAAACAACTTTAAAAGTCCCACAGTCACCGGGCAGTGGTGGCGCACGCCTTTAATCCCACAGAGAAACCCTGTCTCCAAAAACCAAAAACCAAAAGTCCCACAGTCTTTACATATTAAAAGTTCAATCCCTTTAAAATATCCCATCTCTTTTAAAATTCAAAGTCTTTTTAAAATTCAGCTTCCTTTGGCCAGGTTTGGCCAATTTTGGTGAATCGCTTTATGATCTGAACTCTGCCCTGTAGGAGACAATATTCCTTCACTCTTTTTTTTTTTGGTTTCTCTGTGTAGCCCCGGCTGTCCTGGAACTCACTCTGTAGACCAGGCTGGCCTCGAACTCAGAAATCCGCCTGCCTCTGCCTCCCAAGTGCTGGGATTAAAGGCGTGCGCCACCACTGCCCGGCCATTCCTTCACTCGCTAGACCCTGCTTTCTTCCCCTCCCCCCAAAATGCTTAGTCCTATGGCTGCAAGGGGCTTCAACAGAGGTTGGGAAGTGTCATCCTTTCCCACCTGGCTTCTGATATGAAAGTAAAAGACTGGAGTCGACGCAGGGCAGATATCTTAGATTCTCCCTCGCCTACCGCCTACTGGGCCTAAGGTGCTGTGCTCCTCGAAAATACTACCTAGAGATGTAAACATGGCTGCCAATAATGGGAAGAGACGCTATTAAGCCTCGGGTTTTATGTACGCGGCCGATATTCTTTCTGCAGTGTCGATCGCCAGGCGCAGATCTCATCTCCCGAGTGCTTTTATTATTCTTTTAACTGTAAAATAAAAGAAAAATTGATATCAGTAGGCATGACCATTACAAACGTTCTCGTCTATTAAGACAAAGCCCTCGCAAGATAATAACAAAGCCATAAAACACCAGAAGCAGAGAATTAGAACATCTAAGTTTACATATAAAAATAACATTAGCTTGGATAGGACTGGCTATGGTATTTTAAATTTCCAATGATTCGGCTAATTGCAAAATCTTAGAAGAGGACATGGAAAATGGGGAAATAAATTAAAGTTGCCGTGAAAACATTAATTTCTTTGTTTGGGGGTATTGCAACTTTGAAATAACTCCACATCTTTCATTTTTATGCATAACAGGGAAGAAAGAGCAGAATGAAAATACCACCCTGCAGTACCCATGGTGACAGAGTCCACGGGGACTTTGATGCTAGAGACTAGCAGAGTTAAGAAAGGGCCAGGCAGGTCACGTCTCACCTGCTGCTAATGTTCTACTGGGGGTAATGAAACTTCCATTCACGTTTCTAAGCAGCGAACTGATAGATTTCACCACGAATACCTTTTTTTTTAGGGGGGGTTGGTTTTTTGGGTTTTTTTTTTTGGGGGGGGTTGGTTTTTCAAGACAGGGTTTCTCTATGTAGCCCGGGCTGTCCTGGAACTCACTCTGTAGACCAGGCTGGCCTCGAACTCAGAAATCCGCCTGCCTCTGCCTCCCAAGTGCTGGGATTAAAGGTGTGCGCCACCACTGCCCGGCACCACAAATACCTTAAACACACCCAAAGATCTCTTTACATTGGGACTTGGAGGTGATGGGTCTCACTGGCCTTCATCCTGATGACTGACAGTTCCCCTTCTTGTCCACACAGCTTTCTGACCACCTGTGTAGCAAGGGCCTCCAGGACTCATCAGAAACCGCCTTCCCCTTGTCCTTCCTGTCAGGGACCATCTCTGTGACTTGGTTCCCTGTGGCACCCCAAACTCCTGCTGGTCACTCAGAGACTCCAATCCTCTGCCCCAGTGACACAAATTGTACACTTCAGCCAGCACTCCTTACAAAATTATCGGGGAAACTGAGGCACGATGAATCCCTAACCTCCGTGGGAACATCCTTCTATAGCAGAGACTTGTGTCTCTCAGCATCTTTATTCGACTTTTCCTGCAGGAATAGACCCCATTATTTTAGCTATGCATGCGGCTATCTCAAATAAGCACCACTGTTTCCAGATTTTTCTGCAATTGAACGTAAGAACACATGTCTGTCTACCTCTGGTCAATCAATTGTAAATGAAAACAGAAGGGAAAGACTATGCCCTTTTCCCGTCTTCCTTTTTAACTGTTGATGAGAAGGTGAATGAAATGGCTGGAGCTCCAGCAGCTATCTTGAGCTAAGAAATGACATAGGGCATGGAAATTATACATGAGGTGAGGGGGAATGTTGGGAGCTCTCTTGAATGTGGCATAGTCTAGCTCAGGACCCCACTGCTCAGTATTACAGAACAAGGAAGAAAACGCATCTTTCTTGACGGATTCACTATTAGTAGCCTATTAGTTAAACCAAATGCCATCTTAACCATGCTAAAAATGTACAGATGACCAGACCAAAGCAGTGACTACATAAATTGAGATTTTTTTTTTTAAGATTTATTTATTTATTATATATAAGTACACTGTAGCTGTCTTCAGACACCCCAGCAGAGGGCATCAGATCTCATTTTGGATGGTTGTGAGCCACCATATGGTTGCTGGGATTTGAACTCAGGACCTTCAGAAGAGCAGTCAGTGCTCTTACCCGCTGAGCCATCTCTCCAGCCCTCTTCTGGACCATTTATTAAAAGTCTTCCTCCCATATATACCTGCCTTCTGATGCTCTCGTAGTCTCTGGTGCTGGTACCCTCTCGTGCCACCTGCACACTGCTATTTATTGATGTACCCAGTTTGTTGTTTGCTTATTTGTGTCTTTTTGGACCTGGGTTATGTATATGCAGGACATACTGTAATCATTGAGCTTCAGCCCTTGGGTCCAGGGTTACTCGTCCTCTATCCCCTTGGGATCGGACAGCCGACTGACTAGGTGATAAGAGCAAGAGATTATATTACTATAGATGGGGTGGGGGGAGGGCTCCGATGAGTATGTTCCCAGCATGACTAACCTGGACACCTGGCAGGCAATTACAGCAGGGATTGCCAGGCAAGCAAGCTTCTTAATGTTTGGAACAAGAAATAGAGTTCGGCAGACTGTCAGGCCGCGTCAAGTTTACATACAGAGCATGTCAGACTCAGTTAGGGTTTCCAGATAATTCATCTCAACTTTCTCCTTACACTGCTTACCAATGATGTTTCAAATGAGATACAGGGAACTCGGGAATAGGAGGTGGAGAGCTCAGAAAGATAAAATACATGGCATGAGTTTTCTTTCATATGCTGAATCTCTGTCTCTGTCTCTCTGTGTGCATGCATGTGTGTATGCAAGTCTGTGTGTGCACGAGCGTGTGCTCGTGTGTGTGTGTGTGTGTGTGTGTGTGTAACTTTTTTTATTTTTGTTTTATGTGTATCAGTGTTTGCCTGCATGCAAACTGTGCAGTATATGCGTGCAGGCAGTGCCTAAAGAGGCCAGAAGAGGGCATCAGATTCCCTGAGATGGAGTTAGAGATGGTTGTGAGCTGCCACGTGAGCAGTGGGAATTGAATCCAGGTCCTCTGGAAGAACAGTCAGTGCTCTTAACCACTGAGCCATCTCTCCAGCCCAAGCCCCATTATTTTGTACAAAAAAACCCCCAAAAAACAAAAAACATGTACTAATTAACTGAATGGCCAAAGAAATGGAGAAAATATAGGAGCTACATCTGGGAAGCCTTCAAGTTCCCACAAATATATTACCTTTGGAAACTTGTAAAGGACCCATTGTCCAACACATGGGCTAGAAAGCCGTAGTGCCTCAGCATCTCCATCAGCCCTCCCTCAACCGCTGCAAGCAGGCTTGTCATATAAGTCAAAACCACTCTTGACAATAGCACTCCCAGGCCACCCCCCTGAGACCGACCAATCCGTCAAAGAAAATGGGACCCCCGGAGCCTTCTAAAGAGTCCTGCGCTACTACTGGTTGGCACAGTATAGTATTTCTTACTTCAAATTCACAAAAGCAAATGTAGTAATACTTAGTAAAATGACCAGCGTTCGCTCATATGAATGGCTTTTCTCTAGCGTCAGAACTCACAGTGGCCAGCCGACAAGGGAATATTGGAGCTGGGGGGGAGGGGTCCTGAGGGGGAAGGGCGACTGGCTACCCCCCGGGTCCTCAGACACAGACTGAATAAACACGTTTTCTTAGCTTCCACGAGCATCGCTTCCAGTAGAAACAGTAATTTGAGCTCATTTCCCAGACCCCAAGGCAGTAGCTTGTGAAAGACATGTAACTATAAACCAACTTCGTTAAAGATGCCAGCACCCTGAAACCCCTGCTGGCCTTGAAAACCAGGGAAGCAAGCATCCCAACCCCCCTAAACCTTGTTCCTCCTTTCAGTGCCCCCTGCTTTATCAGCCTCTTTCCCCATCTCTCTTTCATCCTGTTGCTCTCTATATCCACAAAGACGGATCCTGGAAGAAAATACATTTAAAAAACTATCAAAATAAGTTGTTACCCACTGTGTATGTGAGTGTATATTTATATACATATATGCAATATAGATATGCATCGATCATACATATATGTATACATCCCATTCATATTTACATATATAATAACCTCTCTCATATCCAAATTTACCCGTGTATAATATATACATATGCGTATATATGCGTGTATGTTTATTTGAAGTTATTTTCCCCCTCTTATTTTTCGTATAAGAAATGTCTGTTAGGGGAAAATCTTGCAGGGCCCACCCCTAGGCAAAGAGCTGGCGGCTAGTAAAGAATGCTGAGACAGGAGAAATAGTCTTCCCCAAGGATGAGTCTCTGAATTGGTTTTCCAATACCAAATGCTCAGTCCTGACATCATAGACACAAAAGCAACACTAAACAGACTCTGCAAGTTCCATTTAGATATTTTATGCATTTATATATAACATGTAGGCAATAGATATACATATACATGTGTGTGTGTATGTGTGTGTGTATATATATATATATATATATCAAAGAAAAAGAGACCATGAATTTGAAGGGGGTGTAGGAAGGACTGGAGAAGAAAATAAGATGGGGAAATAATGTAATTATATTTTAATTTTTAATTTTACCAACCCTAAACCTTCAACCAAGAAAGAAAATAAACACCCCTTAGCAAATAATCTTGTGTTTTTGTCTTCAGTCCCTGACTCCAGGGTACAACTGGTTAGAACTCCTTCTTTTTGAAGAGGACCAGGCACCCAGATTTGGGATGGGGGCTAGGGTCAGAAGCACGTCCTTTGGTATCGTCTCTCTTCTAGGTATTGTGCAAGAGGACAAGGTGTCTTCTGCCATGACTGTTACAGGCAGACTCGTGGAAGACAGGGGGTGTGGTAGATGAGCCAACCACAGAGCGATGACAACTGAAACTAATTAGCAGTGATGTCATATTGTACATCAGACCCTGAGGTCATGACCTACACAGCTAAAAATAGATCCTAGGTTAGTAAGGACCTGGGCAGGCAGGTAAAGGTGTAAGAACCAAGCGTAGGGGAGGTGTGAGCCAGGCCAACCACAGAGAATTTTCAAAGTCGCTCTAGGAAACTGTATAGGTGGAAATTGGATCCAGCCATGGGTGTTTGGTGATTTTGCAAGAGTGACTCTGGAGGGGGTCCTCTTACTTTTTTCTAGGAGTAGAAAGCCACTCAGGTGGCAGCATAATGACCCTTAACTCTCAGGACACCCACCTGGGAAAGAGCCTGGAATGTTTTCTACACAGTCCTTTGGGATGCGTCAAAAAGGGACAGGAGGCGAGACAAGGCTATTAAGACTCTGCAAGAGGGGAAAAATGAAGAAGAAATGAGATTTTAATCTTCCTTCTAAGTCATATTATGCATAATAATGGCTCATTCTAATCTTTTTGTAAGATGAGCAGTAATTTAGATACACTAAAGTCAATATTTAATTACCCATGAGTTCAAATAATTTTCCCATTGCTAATGTAAAATTCTTGCCATTAGGAAGAAAAATCCAGTTAAAAAGTAAGCTTAGGCTTAAATAAAAGCTGCTTTCAAACATGGCTTAACTTGTTGGGTTCATCAAATCATGGTTTTATGTTAAATAAGACAGAAAGTGCCCAGAATACAGCCTCAGAAAATGATCACTTATTCTTATTTTTAAAAAAAATTATTGTTATATAAAAATAACATAATAATATGTTATAATACTTAGAGATGCAAGGTGCTGGCCTGTCCAAACTTGTCACTCCATTTGGAAGATCTGAGAATTATTTGAAAATGTTCAGTTTTTAGGTTCTGCCGGACCCCTTCCAGAGCCTCACCTACCTCAGGGTTCCGGGTTAGAACTCATTCTCCTTTGTGGGCTGGAGAGGCCAGCTGGTCTCAGCAGAGGCCTCTCATCTGCAACTTGGATTTAGCATCCCCTGTCAAATGGGTCTTCACTGCTGACAAACCATTCTGCTCACCTGAAGTGGAGATGCTACAGGTAACACAGCCACGGCACCACACGGCTGTGGCAGATACGGTATACGCAATACACCTGCAGCCAACACAGTACATACAACATACCTGCAGCCAACACACATACAGAACACGCCTGAAAACAATACACCTGCAGCCAACATAGTACATGCAACATGCCTGGAGCCAACACACATAAGGAACACGCCTGAAAACAATACATCTACAGTCAACACAGTACATGCAACACATCTGCAGCCAACACAACTGCAGCCAAGACAGAACATGTAATATACCTGCAGCCAACACAGTACATGCAGTACACCTGCAGCCAACACAGTGCCTGCAATACACCTGCAGCCAACACAGTGCATGCAATACACCTGCAGCCAACAAAGTACATGCAATGCACCTGCAGCCAACATACCTGCAGCCAATACATCTTCATCCAACCCAGTACATGCAACACAGGAAATATCTGTTTGTCTTCATCCTTAATGACACTGCACTGACCAGTTGATCTCTGCAGTCATTATTCATTAGCAGGTGGTTAGCGTCTTTGGGCATTCTGGCAGGGGACTGCATGCTTACCCAATAGGAGGCCTTCAGACAAATGCAGGCAAGCCCAATTATTTTAAACGTGCTCGAGCTTTCCAGCAAATCCTCTAGCTGCTCCTTTGCAAAGTGAAGGATTCTCTGGCGAAGCCAATAATTACTTCCTAATGCACAGGATTGGCCATGCTGGAATTCCATCAGGTTTGCTTAAAATGGGCCTCTGCTAATCTAAACGTTGGTCTCTGGGCTTAATTTTAATTAAAAGAATAAAAACAATCAAGGGGAGAGCTCTTTCGTTGCATTTGTTTTTTGGAGGAGTTGGTGATTGATGGGCAAAGATAAAAACATTCTAATGGAATGGAACTGAAGGTCGGATGGGAGGTAAACCGGTGCGTCAGCAACACCAAGATCACACACAACACAGCGCACAGCCAGAATGCCTGATCACAGCCCGAATAGCTCTGATCATTATCAAATTCTTTGGAATGTAGCATCCTATAAAACAACCAAACCAGGGGTTGAAGAGATGGCTCTGGGGTGAAGAGCACTGGCTGCTCTTGTAGGGGGCGTGGGTTCCATTCCTAGCACCTACTTGGTAACCCAACATGACTGTAACTCTGGTTCCAGGAGATTCAACATCCTCTTCTGACCTCCGGAGGCACCGGGCATGCGTACAGGCAGACAATCACTCACACGCAGAAGATGAAAATAAACCAATAAGTATTTTAAGCAACAGCCGCAAGCCACGCCCCCTCCCACAGAATTCCACACCTCACCGGAAGCAGCATGAGCAGAATCCAGCAGGAAGTGTTACTTAGACTTGGGTAGTCAAGCACATACATCCCCTCCCCGCCCCCAAGCTGATCTTTGTCAAGACCATTAAGGTGGAAAAAGATGCAATTAGCAGAGACACACATTTTCCCGACCCAGAGAACAGAAAACTAAAATAAAACCTTATCGAATAGCCAGGCTTGTACCCTTTAAACTTACCTTTTGTGCCACACATCGCCACAACCCTGTCCGCTCCCATCCTCTCCTGCTGCCATCCTGTCCTCTAGGGAGGAAAAGAATCCTACTTTG
>CM052721.1:2977103-3044201 GCA_028551405.1 Uromys caudimaculatus | reverse complement strand
GACCTTTAAAAGAATGTTGCCGCCGGGCAGTGGTGGCGCACGCCTTTAATTCCAGCACTCGGGAGGCAGAGACAGTCGGATTTCTGAGTTCGAGGCCAGCCTGGTCTACAGAGTGAGTTCCAGGACAGCCAGGGCTATACAGAGAAACCCTCTCTCAAAAAACAAACAAACAAATAATAAATAAATAAAAACAATGTTGCCCTTTTGTCTCGGAGCTGTTTCTCCTTCACGAAAGACTGATACAGTTTCTATAAACTCAAAGCAAACTGATGGCGCAAACACAAAAAGAATTCCCCTTCCTGCATCCAAGATAGAATGCGTTTTAACTTTGCTGCTCCAGGAAGGAAGAGCCTGTTCAGCTGGTGGCCTACACTCTGCATGCTTTAGGGGGTCCTTGCTGAGACCCTAAGCCACGCGCTGGGAGAATTATGAAGAAAAACAAGCCTGCCCCCATCTCTGTCTAAATTGAGGCTTTTAGCCTGATGTTGCTTTAGATGGTGCATTTAAAAATGGAAACCTCGATCCTGACTGCTTAGCTCAACCCAGCTCTTTGAACTTCCTTTTGGGTTTTCTAAAGCCTCAGTGGGCTTGACTGCTTGAAGCTTGAGCAAGAGTGCATTTTAGGAGATCAGTCACAGGGAATTGGAGGCTTCTGGGTGTCTCTAGCGTAAAAGAAAGCCGCTTCCAGCAATCCGGAACAAGAGTATTCTGAACTGGGACTACACTACAAAATCCTTCATCATAAGAACGTAAGGTAAAGGCCGCATGTGGTGGGTAGGGCATGCATCCCACGGTGCATACACAGGGTGCATATACATACATGTAAGCAAACACTCACACACACACACACACACACACACACACACACACACTAAACCTTTAAAATGACACAAATGCAAAAGTCCTACTTCTGCATTCGATAAAGGTGAAAGAGCACAAAGCCAGAAAAACAAATTATTTCCTGAGACCTAACCCTACCATGACCCCAACCATTATGTTATTTAAAATTTTATTTTAAATATTGGAGCTCAAACTAATTGTATAATTTACCATCTGGCCTTTTCTGCTAGTCCCCATTTGAGAGCATTGAAACACTCGGTAAACATCAGTCTATGGCCAAATACTGTTTCACTGGAAAGCCATGCCACAACTTCTATATTTTTAAATATATAACTTGCTCATTTAAAACTGGCAGAATAACCGGGCAGTGGTGGCGCACGCCTTTAATCCCAGCACTCGGGAGGCAGAGGCAGGCGGATTTCTTGAGTTCGAGGCCAGCCTGGTCTACAGAGTGAGTTCCAGGACAGCCAGGGCTATACAGAGAAACCCTGTCTCGAAAAACCTAAATAAATAAATAAATAAATAAATAAATAAATAAATGGCAGAATAATTACATTGACATGATGATATATGTTTCTACTGGGAAATACCCATTATTCCACATATCTGCCTTTATTCTGACATTTAAACTGTTTTTACATTTGTGTGTATAAGTATTTACCTGCATATATATATATATATATATATATATATATATATATATATATATATATATATATATGCATATATATGTACCATGTATGTAACTGCGGCCCTTAGAATCAGAAGAGGGCATCAGATCCTGTAGAGCTGGGTTACAGGTGGTTGTAAGCCACCATGTGCATACTGGGAGTCAAATCCAGGTCCTCTGCAAGAGCACCCTGTGCTCTTGGCTGCTGAGCCATCTCTCCAGCCTCTGCATTTGTTACTTTTAACTATATTTTAAAAGACAAATTCATGCCCATGCCATGTCAGCACTGAGGAATTCTCTGTATTATTATTACTTGTTACACGGGGGTTGTTATGTAGTGCGTATGTGTGCACGGAGCATGCATACAGCAGTAAGAGGACTATTTGCAGGAGTCAGGTCTCTCCTACCATGCAGGTCCCAGGATGAAACGTCAGTTGTCCGACTTGGCGGCAAGCACCTTGCAGGCTGAGCCGTCTGGCTACCCCCTAAGGGAACCTCAATTCATCCTTTGTTTGTTTGTTTGTTTGTTTGTTGTAAAGGGCCGAGTTCAAGAAGTCCTGTGGGTATTACACAGAAGTCCCCAGGGGCTGCTGTGGTGACAGTCCAGGTTCACAGAGAATAGAGATCAAAAGGCTGACGAGGGAGAAGCAACATATCTCTGTGATGTTGTTTCCGGCAACAGCGGCCTACGTGTACAGTGGCAGCGCCCCACTACATCACTGGTACCACTGAACCTGTTAGTGCAATCTATGATGCTCCCGAAGTGACTGAACTGCCTGACAGTGCATGTCTCAGAACGAGTCCTTCAGCATCACGTGACTGAGCGCGGCACACTGGGTACCTGTTAAATGACCGTTAACCATTAAAGGTTGCGCTTTCATAGGAAATAAAACTTTTTAAAAATGTTATTATCTTACTGCAGGGAAAAGCAGGTGGCTTAGCCCTGGCAAACAACAGCTTAAAGGGGAGTACAGACAGGAAACGGAAGAGTTCCAAAATGTTGCTTACGTGTGATTTCCACGAGTGCGGAGCAGCTGAGAGGATCCTGTCCTTGAGTCGGGCACATCTAGCAGAAGCTCCCCAAGAGTGGAGACTAGCTCTGCGCCCCAGGTAGGAATGTTCCTTTCCTATTGGGGTCAAGATTAGCACAGCCAGCCGGGCGGTGGTGGCGCATGCCTTTAATCCCAGCACTGGGGAGGCAGAGGCAGGTGGATTTCTGAGTTTGAGGCCAGCCTGGTCTACAGAGTGAGTTCCAGGACAGCCAGGGCTACACAGAGAAACCCTGTCTCGAAAAAAAAAAAAAAAAAGATTAGCGCAGCCTAGAAAAGATGCACAAAAATCAAGTTTGCCAGAGTCTCATTGAAATCAGTTAAAAACAACCCTGGCTGCTGGGTAGTGGTGGCACATGCCTTTAGTCTCAACACTCGGGTCTCACAGAGGTCTACAACACAAGTCCAGGACAGCCAGGGCTACACAGAGAAATCCTGTCTTGAAAAACACAAACAAACAGCAACAAAAACCCAGCCCTGGCTGATGAGGTCAAACAAACTCGTACTCACCTTGAGACAGGAGTCACCAAACCAAACAGGCACCTTCACCTTGCTTCAAGAGGAAGGCTGGTTTCATGGCCGGTCCCATACATCCCAGCCAGCGTGTGTGCTACTCACAGGCTGATGGCCTCCCCTGGAGAAAAGTTCAAAGACTTTGGCCAAGGAGAAAGAAAAAGTCCTTAAGCTTTTCTGAAGACAAAGGGAGAGACCCAGGGCTCTGTGCTCCTGGACGGACCTTGAGATCAATGGTTCTAACGAAGCTGGAGTCCATCATCATGGCTGCAGGAGCTCCTGGCCATCGCTCAGATGTCAACTTGTAATCTAGAGATGGTATCACTGACCTTTTTGTAAGCTTCTCTCCCACATCACTGTCTGTCCCTGCAGTCCTAGGCTGAACCCCTGGCTAGAAGGGAGACTATTCTAGAGAGATCCTTACACCCTTATCTTCTACCCTTCCAGTCTGCCACATTTAAAAGAAAAAAATACCAAATTATTGTATTAATGTGGCCTTCAGGAGTTAGAGACTTGGTTCCTACCATGGCTCATCTAGGAAGAGGTGGACCTTTAAGGGGCGGGGCCCTTAAATAGGAAGCTTTAGGTCCATGGAGGTGGGCATAGCAAACTCTTTATCTTTTCTCTTCCTGCTGAATGAGCCTTGTTGGTACACCACTTCGACATACTGGCTCACACAAACCCACAGCCAGAGAGCGTGGGCTCACACCTATGACATCCTAAGTCAAGCCTTTTTTAATAAATCTATTGCCTCTGATATTTGTCTCAGGGACAAGACGCTAACAGGCTAGTGCTTGCAGCCAACGGCTTTCCTGCGCAGGGGCATCAGCCCAATCCTTTTGCTGGATTTCCAAGGACCTGCGTGACAGACGGACCTCTGACCTCCCTGAGGACATCCATGTCTTTCACACCCACATTATCAAGCCCTGGCTTCTGCAGGCTTCTGCCTCATCCTCAGGGTACTGAGCCAGCTACAAGATTTCAATTTTATCCCTTGCTAGTCAAATGTATACACCTTTATTCCTTTTTTTCTAATTTTAGATGTATTTATTTTATGTGTATGAGTGTTTGCTTGTAAGTTATGTGCGGCATGTGCATGTAGTTCCCACAGACGCCAGAAGAGGGCGATAGACCTCCTGGAACTGGAGTTACAAATGGTTGTGAGCAACCACGAGGGTGCTGAGTCCTCCAAGAGCAATAGGTAGTCTTAACCGCTGAGCGTAAAATCGTATCATTTCTCTAAGCAAAGTAACCAGAGTGTTCTTTCGACTATGCAGCGTGGTTTAGGGGTAGGTCTTTTCCAGAGTTTTCCTGGGGTGGGTACGGTGACTGCCCCCAGCAGATCTGTTGGGTGACGCTGTAACCGATCCTGGTAGAAATGACTTTATTCTACAGAGACACGTGTCCCCCTTCTTTTTAACTACCAGGCTGTTGAAACAACAGGCCTCAGGGAATTGAAATTGTGGGGAAGACTGAAGTCTGCTGCCTGCCAAAGGAGGAGCTTGTGTACATTCCTGACAACTTGTCTGACCACCTGGAACAGGGCAATGATGGGTAATGGTGAGTGGGACCACACCCTGGCCAGGACTGCTTAGCTTCACACATTCTATTAAACCCGAACCTTACGTTAGAATCCTGAAGATGAATAGGAGCGGGGGTGGGGGGAACGGGATGCTGGACCTCTTTGCTTATCCCTCGTTTTGATGTGTCCACACTGGATAAATTTCCTCCTGGTTTTCACTGTTTACTGTTTCTTCAATTGATCTATTGAGGATGGGTGGCCAAGCTCAGCTTGTTATCTACAGCTGCCAGGACCCAGGCTCTGTCTCCTCCGAGTCATCAACGACCTTGTATGAACCTTACCAAAACCCAGGCTCTCTGGACCTTGGATTTCTCCTTCATCTTCCCTGGCTTGTCTTCTTGCCAGAGAGGTCCAGGGTAAATGTCTCTCTTCAGAGAAGTCTTCCCAAATCAGTCTAACCTGCACCATCACTGTCTTTGTTGGGCACGTTAATTACCACAGCCAATTAGGTTGGGTGAACTTAAAATATAGGCTAACACAAACAAACAAAAATAATAACAACATTTTTAAAAGATTTAAAATTTAAAAAAAAAAAACAACAAGGCTGGAAAGATGACTGGGTGGTTAAGAGCACGTGCTGCTCTTACAGAGGATCTGAGTTCAATTCCCAACACCCACATGACACGTTACAAGTGTAAGTCCAACCTCCAATTGCAGGGGATCTGATACCCTCTTCTGACCTCTGACAGCACCAAGCACACACGCAGTACACACACATACACACATGCAAGCAAACACTCACTCACATAAAATAAAAATCAATATATATTTTTTAAATGTCCCATTTTTATTCAAGAATCCACAGTGAGTTATCCCATAAAACTCAACCCTTTCCAAACCTCTTAGGTCTCTATCCTTGATACAAAAGCTCTGTCATATCTTGCAGTCAGCAAAGAAGTTTTGTTTCTTTTTTTTTGGTTTTTCAAGACAGGGTTTCTCTGTATAGCCCCGGGTGTCCTGGAACTCACTCAGTAGACCAGGCTGGCCTCGAACTCAGAAATCCGCCTGCCTCTGCCTCCCAAGTGCTGGGATAAAAGGCGTGCGCCATCACTGCCTGGCCGGCAAAGAAGTTTTTACAAGACTGAAAGTAACCCCATCTACGCGGCTATAAATAAGACGGAACATGAAGCCAGCTCAGAGGCACTCCAACGTTGAGCAGAGCACAGAAGTTCACCCAACAGCTGCTGGGGGCATTGCAGCACATCCTTGACAATGAACTAGCTGTGGTTTATAATTAAGAGGTTTCATTTTGTCCCTGGCCTCATCGCTGTCATTGTGCGTCAACCCGAGGCTTTGCACATCTGAATTCCCAAGGAAAACAAGACTCAAATATAAATGGCGTCTAATTTTTGGCAAAGAGGAATGTCTCCAACAATAACAACAAGAACCCTCCCCTAAAGTATTTTGGGACCTGTAAATTGGTCCCTTCCAAAGGAGTGACCTTATTTATAGTAGGTTCGCCTGTTAATTTAATTACTATGCAGCGTGAGCCCAGTAAAACCACCAGGTAGGAGGTAAAGCACAACCAGGTGTCCAGCAACACAAAAATCACCATTCATTTGCCTCCGTGGGCTGGCTGGAAGGAAACCTGGGCGTGAAGTGGGGCAGGCACTGCACTAGAACACTTTTAAAGGCAAAAGAGCTTGGAGCTACTTATGCATGTCCCAGGAACTAACAGGGCAAGAGAAGAAAGGGTAAAAGGTCACGGGGTCTGCCCAGGAGATGCACTTAACCCTGCCATTGTTTTATCCCAAACAAATATTGGTGATGATTCATTTTTAAGCAATAAGCATTGAGTCCGTTTTTAAAACTAGCTCACGTTGCAGAATCACCTAAAATAATATTTATATAAAGATAGGAACAGCTTTCTAGGAAAAAAAAATAAGCCCAAGAGTGGATTTGAGGAATCAGCCAGACCCTTAAAAGAAAAGACACCCAAAGGCCAGCATTTCACGATGCTGGTAACTTATTTCTGGATCCCGGAAACTTCTTGACCACTCTGTCTGTTTATGGAAGAGGAATGGGAAGCTTGTGTTCTGAGGTTTTTAACTCTGCATTACTGAATCAGTACAAATTACCATATGGCAATTCTAAAAACGGTTTTTACTTTCCCTTCAAGGCAGTGTCTCATTCTGTCCTAGACGCACGCCATGGAGTTTCAGGCTGTCCTTGAACCTGTAGAGATCCTCTTGCTTCAGCCTCCTAAGAGCTGGGGTTGCAGGCATGCACCACCACGCCCTGCTAAAATGCTACTTGGCCTAACTGTCTCCTTCTTCAAGCTTCTCAGAAAGAAACAGATGTTGGGTGTGAACTTCAGGGACTGTAAGGGAGTTGCTAGTCATCATCTCCAACAGACAGACAGACAGACAGACAGACACATACACACACACACACACACACACACACACACACACACACCTTGTGTGACAAAATGTTTCCTTGGGAGACATGACACACCACATCTACTCACCTCACAAAGGGAACACACAACAAACCTGTGGGTTACTCACAGGTGTATGGGTGAGGGGTTCCTTACAGGAGCAGAAATGAGTCAAAGACCGCTGTATTACCAAGGCCCACCCCAGCATGGGTGACAGCTTCCAAAGCTGGGAACCTGGAGCACACCGCACAACCTGCTGAGGGCTCAACAGGCTGGAGCGAGTCCTCTCCAGGTGGTTCTGATCTAAACCTCTTCCAGGCAGCTTGAGGATGGCTTCCACTTTTTCCAGGCAGCTTATCTGGTCTCATTATCTTCTTCCCAGCTCAGCTTCCTTCTGTCTATGAGAGACTCTCAGCATTTATTGCTTATGCGGGCAGAGAGGGACCCAGTGAATACGGTCAGTTTCAGGGACTTCCTGAAGTTATTTTGAGTTGTTTGCCTTCCTGTTTAAGGCTCTTCCTGCAGGATGGAATCCTTTCATCTCAGAGGAAACTGTTTTCCAAGAGCTGAACTGATTGCATGAAACACTTTACAAAGCCTCAATACTTACTATGTGACAGACAGTCACTTGGGGCTAGCCAATGTCACTGTTGTCCCCTCCTTTTTCTTTCTACTCCTTTTTTCTTCCTCTCAATTTGTCCTCACTGCCCTGACCTCACCCCACCCCATTCCCACACACATAAAATGGCAGATCCTTGATAGAATTCAAGAGGACTCCCGGGGCGAATTCTAGGCCAGCGGTTCTCAGCCTTCCTAATGCTGCAACTCTTTAATACAGTTCCTCATGTGTGGTGACCCCCAACCATAAAATTATATCCATCGCTTCTTCAACTGTAATTTCACTGCTGTTATGAATCGAAATGTAAATATCTGGTATGCAGGATATCTGATATGCGACCCCTGTGAAAGGGTCATGCGAACCCAAAGGAATGGAGACTCACTGGTTTTAGGTTGCTTCCTCTGCTACAGCCTCTGGAACTAGAGGAAAAGTGAGAGAGTATGCACAGGGCTCAAACATTTATCCACACTCCCAACAAGCACTTACCGCCTCGAGATGGGTGTAATTCTTTTTAATTAAAGTAACTAAGCAGTTCAGGACTAAGCTGTAACTTCGGAACTGAAGACCAGATGGACAGAGAGGACCGGAATCTGCCCTGGGTCCTAAGAGGAGAGACAGGACAGGCAGGGAGGTACCTGTGCCCCTTTTTGCCTCTTGTTTGTGTCAGCTGATGTTGGTTGGCTTATTCCTCTGAAAATTTCATCCCTGGTTATATTGTTCCTTCCTCTTCCATTACTGTCAGTGTCCAACCTGGATTCGATGCTGCACCCATAAGTTTCTGGGGTAAAGTGTGCTCTGAGCTGACTAAGAGCTATGAGAGGATAATTTGCCTTTAATCCCAGCACTCGAGAAGCAGAGGCAGGCGAATTTCTGAGTTCGAGGCTAGCCTGGTCTACAGAGTGAGTTCCAGGACAGCCAGGGCTATACAGAGAAACCCTGTCTCGGAAAAAAAAAAAAAAAAAAATTAACTATCGATAGATAGACAGACAGACAGACAGACAGACAGATATTGCTGGGGCTAAATCCTCCAGTCAGTATCTGATTTTACCTAATACATCCTTATGCATGCAAATTGCTCTAGTGTTTTATAGATACAAAAGAATGTATTCTAGGGAAACCCCTTACTTACTCTCGAAGTTTGAAGCTGGTTTCGAACCTGTGTGTTTCAGTTTCAAGGTAAATCTGAGTGTTTATAATTTCTGGTCTGTTCAAACACAACAGAGTATGCCTTGCCTGCATTGTGAAATGTGCCTGTTGGCTTTTGTTTTGTTTAAGAGTTATTTATTTATTTCATCTACATGAATACACTATAGCTGTCTTCAAACACACCAGAAGAGGGCATCGGATTCCATTACAGATGGTTGTGAGTCACCATGTGGTTGCTGGGAATTGAACTCAGGACCTCCGGAAGAGCAGTCAGTGCTCTTAACCGCTGAGCCGTCTCTCCAGCCCCGCCTTTTGGCTTTTAAAACAACAAAGGAAATTGGAGAGATGATTCCAAGGTTCGGAGCGCTGGGTGATCTTGCAGAGTACTTAGGTCTGATTCCCAAAACCCACAGGGCACCGGGCACACATGTGATGCACAGATATGCATGTGGGCAAAACTCCCATACAGATACTACTACTACTACTACTACTACTACTACTACTACTACTACTACTACTACTAATAATAATAATAATAATAATAATAATAATATCGAACAATAACAGGGACTAGAGAGATGACTCCTCAACTAAGGCAGCCAACTGGTGTAGCATAGAGCCCTAGTTTGGCTCCCAGCACCCATGTCTGGTGGCTTACAACTGCCTGTACCTGCAACTCCAGGGGAATCCAACATCTCCGAGTCCAGCAGGCGCGCATGCGCACATGTGCATATGTGCCTGACCCTCCCCACACACAATGAATAAATAAACACCAATCACAGCGTTGCCATCTCTTCCCTGAGCAGCTCACTGAAGTACTGCTCACTGCACTCTAATGCCACTTGGGTGTGCAATCGGGGTTAGACAAGTGAAGTAAAGACAACACCGCAGAGGGGAACATTTGGAGAAAAAGCTACCCACAAGTCCATGCGGAACTTTGAAACTGCCAAGCCGTGCCTACTCAGGGGCAGAGGCCAGCTTTGATCGTGAGTCAGAAACAGCAACCTCCCACCCACACCCCATTCCAACCCCATTCCCACCCCTGCACCTCCACTCCCTTAGCCCCCCCAGCCCCCTCCCTCCCCACCTCTGTTTCCCTGCCAACCTAAGACAATGCAATAAATGTGATAAAGAAACGACTTCCCGTTGGGAGAATGGTATGAGACTCTCAAGAGATAAAAATACAGTAAAATACAATAAAATAAACAATTTTGAACACTTTCTCGGTTTTTGTCCATTTCACAATCCGATTTGTTTTATTTGCACCTCCTAAGCAGTTACCATTCCTTAACGGCCTCCCCGCCCCCAAACTCACAGCAAAAGTGGGCTTTTAGATGCTTTCTCATGGCTACCCTATAGGCTAAGAGCTGAATATGAGGGAGAACATTCAGTTCTTTTCTTTCTGAGATTAACTGAGTTTCGTTAATATTATATCTAAGCCTATCCACTTTCCTACAAAGTTTATGATTTGAGTTTGGAAGCCCTGAGAGACTTGCTGTGTTTTCCCCCTCCGTGTTACCATTCTAAAATGTTTCATTGTTGCTAAATCAATGTACCTTCAGATTAAAAACAAACTGAAGAACAGCCTTCTTCATCAGACCACTGCGGGGCCGTCCTCATGGGTCTGAGGCCCCACGCAGACCGCCACGCTGACCAGGGACATCCAGGCCCTGAGTAGGACCAGCTATCAGGACAGTGTGTGCGATGGGCTGTGGCAAGTGCAGACGTGACCGGTCTCACTCTACTCGCGTCAGATCTAGAGAGAGAGGAAGCAGCCCTGAGCTGGGACTGGGGTACTGGATAATGATCATTTGGCCCACAGGGTGATGAGCAACCGTCAAACAATATACTTGTGTTCTGTGTAGTATGCATACTTTACATATATATGGGTTAAAGGTAGTCTGTAATAATGTCATATATATATATACTGTGTGTGTGTGTATGTGTGACTGTATGTGTGTTTGTGTGTGTGCATGTGTTTGTGTCTGTATGTGTGTTTGTGTATGTGTTTGTGTGTATGTGTGTTTGTGTATATGTGTGTATGTGTTTGTATGTGTGACTGTATGTGTGTTTGTGTGTGTGCACGTGTGTTTGTGAGTGTTTGTGTGTGTATGTGTGTGTGTGTATGTGTGTATTTGTGTATGTGTATGTGTGTATGTGCTTGTGTTTGTGACTGTATGTGTGTTTATGTGTATGCATGAGTGTTTGAGTGTTTGTGTGTGTGAGTATGTGTGTTTGTGTGTGTATGCGTGTGTGTTTTTCTCTGTGTGTGTGTGTGTGTGTGTTCCACAAAGTTTAACCAGGGTTTCTTGCTTTTTTTTTTTTTTTTTTTTTTTGGTTTTTTGTTTTTTGTTTTTTGAGACAGGGTTTCCCTGTGTGTAGCCCTGGCTGTCCTGGAACTCACTCTGTAGACCAGGCTGGCCTCAAACTCAGAAATCCACCTGTCTCTGCCTCCTGAGTGCTGGGATTAAAGACGTGCTCCACCACTGCCCGACTGGGTGAGGCATTATTTACTGCAGCATGAGCGGCTAATCAGCAGCTACAGCTGAAGAAAAAGGCTCCGCTTTCCCTGGAAAGCACTAATTGTCATGAGCTCCCCTGGGAGGAAAGGGGTGGGGACTTGTGAACCCTTCTCCCACCACTGATGGACAGGGGAGGGGCCCAGACTTCAAAAGCAGCTATCTTAACCTTAAAAAGACAGGAAGGGGGGGGGTGGAGAAGGGTCAATGAAACCCTTGCCTTGCAAGCAGGAGGATCTGATTCTTGAGGCTCACAGGTCAGCAAGCTGAGCCTACCGAGAGAGAGAGAGAGAGAGAGAGAGAGAGAGAGAGAGAGAGAGAGAGAGAGAGAGAGAGAGACCCAGCCTCAAAACAGCAACAACAAACAAGCTCAAAGTGGATGGTATTCTTCTTCTTCTTGGGAAATCACACCCAAAATGGTCCTGTGGCTCCCACACAAGTGCGCGCACACACACACACACACACACACACACACACGTTTGTGTGTGTGTATATATATATATATATATATATATATATATACATGTTCACACATATACACCCACACATCAAAAAAGGAAGAACATTCTTTTAAGATAAAGAGTGAGTGTGTAAACTGGTATTTTTTTTTTCCTCTGTGATAATTACATTGCACTATTTTCAACATTTCCTCACAGATTAGTCATTGTCCCACACAGTGCTTGGGACCTCTGATACCCAGACTTTACTAGATGGATTAAGTCTGGGTACACAGGAGAGCATCATAGGTGGCAATTGATCTCAGGAAAAGTGGTGGGAAAACAAATTAGGAATAAAAAAACAAAAACAAAAAACCCCACGGATATGAAATGTGACTGGTCAGCATAGGATCTCTTCAGAGGTAGGTTCGGTAGGATGTGGCTGTTGGCGTTGAGCCCTGGGAAAATGCTCAGGAAAAGAAAGATGACCAAGGTGGAGAGGAAAGGCTTGGATCGAGTGTGGGAGGCTTTGGTTTTCAGTGGGTTGGCTTTGGGATTCCAGCCAGACAACCCCGTAAAAGGTCTAGTAGGAAGCCAGGGTGTCTGGCTGGAGCCCAGGGGAGCAGTCTATGCCTGAGTCGTGAAATTAGACAAGTCAATGAGACATTGGCAGCCTGTGGGGTGGAGGATGTCCAGACCGGCAGGAGAAGAGGGAGGGAGGGAAGAAAGGAGGGAGGACGGGAGAAGGAGAAAGAGGGAGGGAAAGAGACCCTGGTTAGGCACGTGGGTGGAGAATATCAACATTCCAGAATCAATTACAGTATGGACATCAGTGAAGATAAAGGAGAAGACGTTAATGAAGGCAAAGAGGTGGTCCAAAAGTCAGAAAAGGGAACCCTTAAGGTTAGCATTCTGTCTTAACTCTGCCCCACAGTTGCCTGGCAACAGCCAGGTGGGGACCCACTATAAAAGGGGTTGCCTGCCCCTCTTCCCTCTCTTGCTCTTTCTTGCCCTCTTGGGCTCTTCCCTTCTCCCTCTCTCTCCATGTGCTCATGGCTGGCCTCTATTCTTCTCTTCTTCCTCCCTCTCTCTGCTCTTCTCTGCCTCTACTACCCTCTCAACTCCCCTCCAGGCCATTTTTAAAAAATATACCCACCATGATGATTTAACACCCATCTCTCCTGCACTGTGCTAAATGCTTTCTAAGCCACTTCCTTTAGTCCTCAAAACAACCCTATAAGACAAATTCTGTGGTTGGCCATGTTTTGTAGCTTAGATGCTCACACTTCATCTAGATGCAGTAAGTGCGTCCACCGTGCCAGTGAGTGGTAAAGCTGGAATCCACTCTGATTCCGGAGCCCAGTCACAGGTGAGGGAGTGGCCCGTGGTGTCAAGAAATCAGGGCAGTGATCCACAGTGACAAAATATGAAAGATGTCCCTGGTATTTGGCAGTTGAAAGTCTTAGCTCACGAGCTGGGGTGAAGTGTGTAAGATATGAGAAAACAAAACAGATGCCCCTTAAAGTAGGTGGGGCCCCCAAAGCATTGCTTTGGCCTGCTCCCAGGGACACCATGCATGTGGGCTCCAACATTCATGCAAGAAACCCTGATTGAACTCTACAGAACACACACACACACACACACACACATATCCATATACACATACACATACACACAAACACACACATACATACATACACATACACACACAAGCACACATACATACACATACAAACACATAAACATACACACAAACATGCACACATACATACAAACACAGGCACATAAACACACACAAACATGCACACATACATACATACACACACATACACACAAGCACACACACATACACACGCAAACACAGAAACACATACACACAAACATGTACACATACATACAAACACACACATACACACAAACAAACACACACACACAAACACACACAAACACAGATACATACAAACACACACATACACACAAACACAGGCACATAAACACAGACACACAAACATGCACACATACACACAAACACACACATACACACACATACACACAAGCACACACACATACACATACAAAAAAACACATAAAGACATACACACAAACATGCACACATACATACAAACACACACATACACACAAACAGGCACATAAACACAGACACACAAACATGCACACATACACACAAACACACACATACACACAAGCACAGACACATACACACACAAACAAACATATAAAGACATACACACAAACATGCACACACACATACAAACACACACATACACACAAGCACACACACACACACACAAGCACAGACACATACACACACAAACACATAAAGACATACACACAAACATGCACACACACATACAAACACACATACACACAAGCACACACACACACAAACACACACACACATACACACAAACACACATACACACACACAAACACAGACACATAAAGACATACACACAAACATGCACACATACATACAAACACGCACATACACAAGCACACACACACAAACACACATACACACAAGCACACACATACACACACGCAAACACAAAAACACATACATACAAACATGCACACATACATACAAACACACACATACACACAAGCGCACAGACACACACACACACACACACACACACACACACACACACGAGAATGGGAGAAAATGGCTCCTGTGGGCCCCTATGCAGAAGCTTTGAGTGCCTGCAGAATGCAAGGGACGTCCTTGTAAGTGGTTCTGGCATCAGCTCAGATGCCTCAGACACTCAAGCACCCATATGACGGGCCACGGAATTTCCTGGCAAGCCACACACATCTTCCCATGTACCTTAAGTCATCTGGCATTCATATCTAATACCTAACCTGACAGAACTACTGCCCAAGTCATGCCAAGGTGTTGGTAGTGACAAGTACATCTTGTCGTGGCGAGAGAGAAAAACGCGCACCTATTCGGTGCAAACGCAGCGTGTCATTCTTCTGCAAATACTTCCAGTGCACAGTCAGTCAGTCAGTTGGCTCCATGAATATGGGAGCCTTGGCTACGGAGGGTGACTGGATTTGAGAGATTCTTGAGGGAAGAGGGGTGGGGGAGAGCATCCAGAAATAAATCAGCCTGTTTTCTTAAGAAAGGCAATTGTAACAAGTTTCCTTTCTAAGGGAAAGTCCACTGGTTGGTGAGGGGTCGGGCCAGCTTGCCCACTTTTCTGGCATACAGTGTTCCCTCTCCCTACCATTTCCTTGTGACGATGCAGTATACAGTCAATGCTCAGCGGAAGAAACATAAGACAAGGACAGCAGGAAGCTGGCCTGTAAGGGACAGGAAGGCTGTTTCGTTGGGACAAGTTTGTGAAGATGGAGTGGATAGCTAAAGTGGGTAGAGGTGGAGACTTGGAAGGAAGAGGGAGGGCTCCCTGTGAAATAGAGCAAGGGTGGATGCTGACAGCTAATCCTATGGGTCCGAATCTGAACAATCTCTGACTTGACCCCTTTCCCTGTGAAGCGGGCATCCACTGAGCTTTCAACTTGAATGTACGTTCGCAGCCTTCTTTGTTTGACTGTTTTAGTCCTTGAGCTAATCTTCCCATAATGCATTCCCATTGGTCTCTATAAGGAAGAATAGGCAGTGTGGGCAGATAGACGCTGAACTTGAGGGAACCCGTGAAAACATACCAGGAGAGACTGGCTCAACTGGGGTCTTATCTGACAGAAAAAGCAGCAGCTTGCTTCATTGGGATAATCTAACAAGCGCTTACTGGATGCTTAGGACACACTAGAAAATATCTGAAACTTTAAATCTGTATGTTTTTCAAAAAAAAAATTTTTTTTTTTATTTTATGCATAGGAGTGTTCTGCCTCCATGGTTTGCCTATGGAGGGCATCAGATCCCCTAGAATTGGTGTTCAGGCGGTTGTGAGCCACCATGTGGGTGCTGGAAATGGAACCTGGCTCCACTGAAAAAGCAACCAGTGCTGGTAACCACTGAGCCTTCATCTCTCCAGCCCCAAATACGTGTTTGGATGAAACGGTCCAAATATATGCTTTTCTATTTTTAATTTTCTTGAGTTCTGATTTTTAAAAACATTAATAAGTGAAGAAAACTAGTAAGTTACCCAACTTCTACAACTGAAAAATGTAGGTCAGGTTTTGAAGGTTGGATCTACACTCTTACTCAGGATATTCTCTCTGTTTGTCTGTCTGTCTGTCTGTCTAAGTTCACTTCAGGTCATTTCTTCTCTGTGGCATCAAGTCAAAGGTTGGCATCCTGATCAATTACTCATCTCTGAATCTTGCAAGAAAGATGACCCTGTAATCTGATGGGCAGGCTCCTGGCAGCCAGACCAGATGCCAAGTGAGAAGGTGATCAGCTCTTTCTATGACTGTCCTGTGAGCCAGTGAAGACCGATTCTTTCCTGAAGTTTCTGTCAGTGTGCTGGAGAAGGTGCATGCTAACTGTGTTATTCAGTTCAGGACACATGGTCGTGAAATCCACACTCGTGGGCTCTTGCCCAACACGCCTGACTCAAGAACTGAATCAGTCATGACAGATAGGCCATGCTTTGGCTGTGGCCATTTTCCAAATGCCACGGTCTCTCATCAATCGAAAACCTCCATGATAATTCTATCAATAAAAAATAAAGTTAAGCCAGGCAGCGGTGGCGCACGCCTTTAATCCCAGCACTTGGGAGGCAGGGGCAGGCAGATTTCTGAGTTCAAGGCCAGCCTGGTCTACAGAGTGAGTTCCAGGACAGCCAGGGCTATACAGAGAAACCCTGTCTCAAAAAACCAAAAAAAAAAAAAAAAAAAAAGTTACCACCCACAAAACTACATGCCGCGACTGGACTGGAGTTTATTGGGTCACAAGAGAAACACAATTATAACATTAGTATTAAGGAGAATTTGCTTGCATGTGCCGGGCGGAACATACTACTTACACAGAACTAGAAAATGTCTTGAATAGAATTTTACTACATTTGGCATTAACACTTTTTTTTTTCCCATAAAATAGCCCTATAATTGTGGGCAGAGTGCTATGACAATGGACACCAGAAATACTGATCATTGTGTCTTAGGATGCCGATTTGGTGCTAAGTTCTATACTTGAGAGCATATTTGTCATGATTTCATATAAAGCTGCGCAGTAACTCAACAATTCCACCACACCACAGGGGTCCTTCTGTCTTTATTTCTCAGACCATCTGAGAGAGAATGTGGCTGCTTCTAAAGAAGTCTTCGTTTCCTCATTTGTTAAAAAAGAAGGTGGAGATGATGTCATCTCTAAACTTCCTTCCGCCGTCTGCAACTGCTCCTTTGAGGATCTCACAATGCAGGCAAAAGTGTAGGCACACCAGGAAGAAGTGTATTGTGGGACATTGGTACAGGACAAAACAAAAAGCCATCCTCTTAGAGTGTCTCCTGGTTCTTGGACCACCCATTATGTGTTTGTAAAGGTATCTGTGGTTGCATCCCAGTGGTCCAAGGAAGAATCTAAACCCGCTGCTCTTTATTCTCCCCTCCTCACTGTATCTATCAAGGCATTGATCTTACCCTGACACCAAACTAAGTCCCTGTCCCAGGATGCTTCCCACCCTCCTTGGTTGAGAGTCTAGTAAGAGATACAGACTAGGCAAAAATTAAAGCGTCATGTCATGAGGGAATGAATGTCATTATGGGACTAAGCCGTGGGCACCTGAGAGCAGAAAGGGAGTGAGGCAGAGAACCCTTGAGGTGCATGACGTTCAGGCATGAGAAGGACAGGCTAACAGATGGGCTGGTCAGGAACGGAACTCATGTGCTGAGTACTCAAGGGCAAGGAGTCCGGAAGAGAAGTGGCTGAAACACTCCCTTGCCCCAGTGGCTGTTGGGAGTTGGAGTTGCACCAGGGTTAGGGGAAGCCAGAGGAAGGAGGCAAATCACCAGGGACTTGGTGATTCAGATGAGCTGCTTGGGTCTATTCTCGGAGAGTAATGGGAGACATCAAAAGGCTTTGATGAGGGTAGGGACCGGGTTTTCATAATGAAAAAAGGCTTTCAAACTCACAAAGAATCTTTTGCCTACATGTCTAATCTTACGTCATTGCATAAACATGATAGGATTTTACACTTAAATATTTGAAGGGACTCTTATGCTGGCTTGAGTCAATGAGGAGACTTAAGAACGTTCGGCACGACTAGAGACTTCCTTGGTCCCGGTGTCTCCGTCTGCACCTGGGTTCGGGGCACCTGGAGACTGGATTCCCTTAAGCAAACTCAGATGGCGGTGACCAGGATCATTTTACAAGCTCAGATCCTCCCAAGCCCATGGTGTGTGATATGTCCACTGGGTCCCCTCGCCCCCAGGCACTGAGGAAGCCTTTCTCCGCTCTTTGTGACATTGCCTTCCTAGCTGATCATTTTGTAAAAGAACAAATGGCATGGTGAGGTGACTACATGAAGGGATATCTCACCGAAGGACATGAAGGATTTTTCCCCCTTGATTTTATTTTGTTTTATCTGTATATGTAAGAACTTGTATCTAGATGCCACGGGCAATGACAGGGATTTTCCTTAACCACGCTTTGCCTTTTTTCAAATTAATTGTGTGTTTGTGTTGTGTGTGTGTGTTTGTCTGAGTGATGTGAGTGTGTAGGAGATGTGAAAGCATGAGTGTGCATACATGTGTGTGCAACTGTGTGTCTGTGTGTATATGTCTGTGTGTCTGTGTGTGTGTGTGTGTAATCTGAAAGCATATGTGTATGTGTGTAGGTATGTGTGACGTGAGTTTGTGTGCTTGTGTGTGATTTGTGTGTGTGTTCCTGCATGTGTGCATGTGTGTGTGTTTGCATGTGTGTGGTACGTGAGAGTGTATGAGTGTACATGCTTGCTCTTGTGGTCTGGTACCTGTACGCCAGGGCCTGCATGTAGCAATCAGACCATTCCTAGGCAGTGCTCATCTTCCCATCTTTCCAGTCGAATGGTTCTCAACCTGGGGGTGTGGCTTCTTTGTGAGTTGGACGACCCTTTCACAGGGGTCGCCCAAGATCATCAGAAAATACAGATATTTACGTTACAATTCACAACAGTAGCAAAATTACAGTTATGAAGAAGCAACAAAAATAATTGGAAGGTCACTGCGACTTGAGGAACTGTATTAAAGGGCCGGGCCGCAGCTTTAGGGAGATTGAGAACCACTGTTTTAAACCGTCTTAAATTAAACCAGGCTAGGCAGCTAGTGACCTTCCAACCTTCCATGAGTCTCCTACGGAGGCTTAAAACCACTATATCTGGCTTTTCCGTGGGTTCTGAGGCTCTGAACTCACATCCTCAGCCTTGGTGGGAAATGCTTTGACCTACAGAGCCATCTCCTTATCTCTCCACCTTAGTTTTTGAGACAGAATCTTTCATAAATCCAGAGATCACCCATGGACTACCGTAGCTGGCTTGAAAGCCCAGGCTTCAGTCTCTTTTCCTCCCTCTGTCCCAGGGTCACATGACCATGTGGCTTCTTTGTGTGAGTGCTGGTGGCACAAGTCAGGTCCCACAGCTTACTGACGTAAGCATGTCCACAGTATAAGCCAAGTAATTCTTTAGTTCCGGGTGGATATCTGGTTTTGGTGGGCGCATCCAGAAGGATTCTAGGTCTTGGCGTCTTAGAACAAGGAGTTAACCAGAGAGATGAATTGGTGGGAGCAGAACTAGGAGGGATTATTAGACACATTGCAAGGGATGGAGCAGGGAAGAGTAAGGACATTTAGAAACACAGCAGCTACACTGTACAGGGCGTTAACGCTTTTACGTCATTTGCATAGCGCAGTCTGTTCCACGCATGCTCCGTTCACCTAACTCTGAGTGTTGCTTCATGCATCACATGTCTGGTTAGTGATCTTAAATCCCCACCCAGGGGTGTGTGCAGCTTATCACATGACCTGTATCATGAGCCACAGGTCACCTTCAGACAATCTGGAGTATCTCTGTCATTGTACCCGTGGCTCCTGCCATTTCTAGTCGGCCTTGGCTGGCAGGTTTTTCTCCTATGCTAATTTTGTAGCCTGCAAGTAATGCCTTCCTGACATCTTTCTCCACCCTGTTCTCTGGCCTCACTTTCATCCAGTTTGCTTGGGAAGACACTTAAAGAATAAGTGTGAGAAGAGACGTGCTTTAGACTCTACGCAGTAGCTGTGGCCTTTTGGAAACTTTTATTGAGATATGATTTACATATTGAGTTGGTTTTTTTTTTTTTTGGTGTTTTCGAGACAGGGTTTCTCTGTGTAGCCCTGGCTGTCCTGGAACTCACTCTGTAGACCATGCTGGCCTCAAATTCAGAAATCCGCCTGTCTCTGCCTCCCAAGTGCTGGGATTAAAGTCGTGAGCCACCACTGCCCGGCACATATTGAGATTTTTATATATTTGCTTTATTTATACATACCAAAATATATACATTTATTTACTATTTATTTTATTGAGATATGATTTAATGTATCCAGCCAGTTCTCAGTAGTTCTGCCCATAGATATGCATTCAATGGAATATTACTTACCCTTCAAAAATGAAGGGAAAAAAATGTCACAGGCTACAACAGGGATGAACCTTGAAGATATTATGCCAAAGGAAACAGGTCATTCACAAAAAGACAAGTGTTCTTTCCCTTCACCTGAAGCACTGAACAGAGTTGAAAACAATTGTCTAAACAGGAAGTAGGGAGTGGGGGGGAGGAGTTGTTTAAAGAGCACAAAGCTGAAACAGAAAGAGCAGAGGTGAAGAAGGCTCTTCAGAGGGGATGAGGTAATGTCACGTAACTGTCCAACTAAAAAAGGTTACGATGGTAAGTTTGATTTATATGTATTTTGCTGCTATTAAAAAATAACCAGCCAGGTGGTGGTGGTGGCGCACGCTTTTAATCCCAGCACTGAGGAGGTAGAGAGGCAGGCAGATCTTTGAGATTGTGGCCAGCCTGGTCTCCAGAGCAAGTTCCAGGACATCCGGGGCTATACAGAGTAACACGGTCTCACAAACAAAAACAAGCAAGAAAAACAAAACAAAAAACCTCCACCACCACCACCACCACCAAAAAGACTCTTCTAGGGCTAGAGAGATATCTCAGTGGTCATGAACACTGGCTGCTCTCTCAGAGAACAGCACCCACGTAGGGTGGCTCACAACTGCCTGTAGCTCCATTTCCTGAGACTCTGAAGCCCTTAAATGGCCTCCACAGGTAGCCACATGCACATCTCTCACACACACACACACACACACACACACACACACACACACACACACACATTTTAAAGCTTGAAAAAGAACTTCTAAAGTGCACAATCAGTAGTTTCTAGAATAGTCACAGTTTTGCACATTTTTGTTTTGTCTTGTTTGAGACGGGGGTCTTGTTAGGTAACCCCGGATGCCGTGGTACTAATATGCAGCCCATGATTACAGGCTTCCTTCATCGTACCTAGCCAAGATCATTGCCATAACCTAATTCTCTAATATTTTCTTCATCCCAGTGACCCCGTGACTCCACCTTAGAAAACCCCTTTCATCTCTACGAGTTTACAGTAGCTATTTTTGACAGGCCCACAATGTCATCACCCATTCTTAGAAGGGCCCTTAGAGATTTAGAAGCAGCTCCCCGGAAGAGCGTCAGAGAGGATCAGCAAAGACTCTTTTGTGGCAGAGTTAGCTCTTTGATTTCTTGTGAGGTTAGTTTTTCCAAATCAAAACTGCTGGGTCATCCACTGCCTCCCGGGTGAGGCTGACAATAGATCGGAAGCACTTGCGATGCTGTTACCCTTCCCTGCGGTGGCCAGGCAGGCTCCTCTCCGCAGCCCCTCACTTCACTCTCTACAGTAAAGGCAGCACAGAGGAGAAATTCGTATGTGTTCTGCAATGCTCCTTCATGCCTGAATTCAGGAAAGGGTTCCAATGAGTTTGGTTGATAATATTATCTCAGCCTGTCTTATTTGAGTAATTAGAAAATGCAGCCATCTAGGTTCAGTAAGCTTACTTTTGAAAGACGCAGCCTTATATACAAGGGGCAGTAGTAGACAGCATCGGGTGGAAGACATGTTGAGGTCTTGGGCTTGAAGTAGGGGTCATTACATCCCTGGCCATGGGGCTGGTGGACAGCGGTGCTTCGTTCTACCAACTTCTGCTTCTTGCCTTTCAATAGCACTTAAGTCTGGCAGAGCCACGGGGGAGGGGCAGAGTAGGTGTAGCATGAGGAATTAACATGGTGAGCATCTTTAAATGGTTATCCAGTACTCCAGAATCTGTTGGTGGATTGAAGAGTTTCAGTTGTCTGGATTGCCAGGAGAATTGATGGTGGGGAAGGGTCCTGTGCATATCAAACACACACACACACACACACACACACACACACACACACACACACACACACACACACAAAAACCACACTAACAGAGGCTGTGGAAAAACATGGAACCCACAGATGCTAAAATATGGAAGCCACCTTGGGATGAGCCCAGGCCTCTGTTTTCCTCTACATTTGGATTCTTAGGGAGTTGGGTCTGTGATATAGACCCCTAGGAGTGCATGGAATTTCTTCAGCCAGGCCGCCACTCAAGAGACAAGTAGATCCTCTGTGAAGTGTCCTGTTGAGTTCCCATCCGATGAGGAAAAACATGACTGGAGAGATGCTTATGGGGAATGACACAGGCTCCCTGGGGATAGGGACTGCATAGCTCATGTCTGAATTCTCAGTGGCTTGGTACGTTTGTGTGCTGAGAGAGAAAGGATTCGTAGCAACCGTTCACGTCAGAAGATGTGCTGTTATTTACAAAACGATTTATGTGCCACGCATGATATCATCCTTAACAGCACCCAGACTTTAGCCCTGGAAGGTAGGCAGGCTGCTTTATAGGTGAGGTCACAGCTGTAAGTGGGTGTAGTAGTTTCGTGGGGAGACTGTCCTTCCAACAGGCCTGGGGTGTGAATACCTGTGGTTTCTGTATTCTGATTCTATATCCGTGGTAGACCTATTTTTTTCACCTAAATCTTCTTGCACCAGCATTATATTATGCTGTTTTAAATTCATAATACAATTACGTCACCGGGTCAAATAGGGGCTAGGCTGGGAAGTGAGTGAATCTACATGTAGCCTCTGCTACAGATCTGGCATGATACCACTATTGTGCCTAATACAGTTTCTGGTCATTTCAATTAAGCAGATTGTAGCTTTCTGGCCCTGGGACTTCAGGAAACGTGTGTTCAAAGATTGCCTCTGCTTCACAAGAGCCTTGTTTCTGTTGAACTTCTGTGGCCTTATTGGAAACCAATGATTGTTTCTGATCTTCAAACTGTCATGTTGAGGAGACCTAAAGATTAACTCACTCACTAAAACGGTTTGAGATGCAGGATGTGGAGAACTTGCAATAATTAAAACGTGTGCTTCTGCACCACGGTGTGTCCTATTTTAATTGTGTCTACACAGTGCGCGAGGGAATTTCTCCGTGCAAGTTATTTTCCTCCAACAATCCGCGTGATCATGGCATATTTGGACACAGGTAGGGACTGACTCCAGGGCAATAGCCACTAAGCAGAGGCGAGACAGGGGAGCTATCCTTTCCTAGCAACTGTTGCTATGCGGGGGCGTGGCAACGATGCGGGCAAGGCCACCCTGGCGACCCCTTCCCCTCACCTGCACGAACTACATTTCCCATGATGCCCTGAGAGGCCTCCATTGTGACGAAGGGAACAAGCGCAGACGGGGGCGTGGAGGGGGGGGCGCTCTTTCCAAGTCGGCTTTCGGGCACCAGCAGCCGCCGCCACCGCCGCCATGTTGGGCTGAGGCGATGACAGGAGGCGGCCGGGGCGTGTGGGATTGAGAAGTGGAGGAGGAGGCGGAGAGTCAGAGCTCTGAGGGGGAGCTGTTCCCAAGCTAAGGGAGGAGCCCCCGGAAGACGCCGCGGAAGGCAGCGAGGCGGAGGCGGCCGGAGCACGGACGCGATGCGGCCCGATCCGCGCTGCTGCGCCGAGGCGCCCGCGGCCTGAGCCCCCCAGGCGCTGCGCTCGGTTCGGCTCGGCCCGGTTCGGCTCGGCTCGGCTCGGCGGCCGGCGAGGTCGATGCCCTTGAGCGCGGCTGCGCGCGGCCCGGCTGTGCGGCCCCGCGGCGCGCGCTGAGCTTCTCGGCGGCCCCGGCCGCTCTCTGCTCCGCGCTCGATGTGTAGCCACATAGTTATCTGTACACTTCGTCGCCGGGGCTTTAATCAGGACCTGAGTCGCGAGCGCGTGTGAATCACCGCCTGGGCCGGGGAAAGAGGACGGCGCATTTAACCCCCTCCCACTCCGCTCCATGTCCGTGTGTCACTCGGCTCTGTCCACCTGGCGCGGCGGGTCCTGGAGCTGCTACTGCTGCTGACGATCGACTCCCCTCGCTTCCCTCGCCCCAGAAGCTCTTGTGCTCCCACGTAACTTCTACTTTTTGTTTTTTTGGGAAAAAAAAAGCTCAGCACGAACCGATCAGAATTGTGAAGGTTTTTGATTTTTTTTTTTCCCCGTAGAGCTCCAGCACTTCTGCTCTTGTTTTTGGTTTGTTTTCTGCGTAAACCTCTGGCCCACTCTCAAAAGGCAAGATGTCCAGTCATGTCCCGGCGGATATGGTGAGTGAACGATAAGTTCTGACGTTCAGATTGTATTGTGGGTTTCCAATCTGATTTCATCGGAAGACGACGCTGGCGTTGGGGCGAAGGTTTCTGGGGCCCGGGGGTGGGGAACTAATAGGGGACACTTCTGGAAAAGCCTGTCTACTTGGCTTTGGAGAAGTTGATTCTTCTGCCCCCCCACCCTTTTTTTTTTTTTTTTAGGAAGAACTGGTTTTTGGTGTGGTTTTGCTTCTTCTTTTTCTTTCTTTTTTTTTTTTTTTAAACCACTGGGAGTCACTGGATCGGCTGTGTTTTCTAAGTCGCCGGAGGCAGGGAAATGCAGTGGAAACGGAGGAAATTCCTTCCCGATTGCTAGAAGGCTCTGAAGGCTTAGATTTAAACGCTTCGGGAAAACGTCAGGGGTTGTGTGGGCACAGCGGGGGACGGGCGCCGTCCAGGATACCTAGGGTAGGAATAGGCTGTCTAGCTCAGTGACAGACAAGGTAGGTGCACACTTGATACGTTTCAGGGACAGCGGCGCACCTCTTTGGAAAAAGTCTTGCTGCGAGCCCTTGGAAACGTGTAGCTGAACACCTATGACAACCCGAGCTATTTAAATGTTTTTCAGTTCTGATCGAGTAAGAGGTCCTTTTTAAATATAGACATTCCAAGGTTTCTTGGTACCTGTTTAACAGTTTTGCATTTTAGTTTTTTGTTTGTCTATTGTTTGTTTTAAGCCAGTTAAGCGTGTTTATTGAGCCTGGATCACTGGGCGTTGAGAAGTGGAAACAAAAAGTGCTCTTGTTTATTGAGGCTTTTTCCTTTGGTTTCTAAATGTTAGGGTTGTGAGAGTGTTGACTGACAGTAGCCTTACGGTGCTGAGGGGTGGGTTTGTGGGAGTGGGACGTGACACTTTGCAGTCCCGAGGGCAGACATAATGCAAGTAGCAGGGAGATGAATAATACTGTTTCTGAAAGAATCGAAGTTAATGTAATCGTGCCCACTTATGTCAAGTTGACATTTGAATGTGTGTGTATTACAGTGCAAAACCAAAATTGAACTTTGCTAATGATTGCAGTTTTAAAATGTCAAACATTTCTATGGAGGGATAATCCGTTTTACATATTTTTAAAAGAAAAATGACCCTAAACTGTGTATTTTGACCTTGGTTTAAAGGTAGTGTGTTTGTTTGATTTTCCACTTAATATGCTATTCAAATGCAAAGGAACCACTGGGTCTGCCTCCCTGGAGGCCTCGATGCTTGCCACCTTTGCTTCCGGAGTCTTAAACTCTGTCCTTTTAGCTGTTCTTCCTTCTTGATGTGTGCAGGGGGAACAGTCTCCTGCCTGCCTGTGTGGCTGCCAAGGTTCCCTTTACACTCTTCTCAAAGTTGCCCGGAGAGGTCTCTACTCGGAACTGCCAATGCTTCTTCCTCTGTGTGCGGAGTGGTCTGTGGGCTCCTAGCCTCCGGCAAAGATTTGCTCCTTGTAACGCTCCCATTTTATATCCTCGGCACAGTGAAGGCTCCACCCACCTGAGTGCCAGCTCTTCTGTCAGAGAAGCTGTAATGAAATAGGTGTGTATAGTTAAAGAGTGCACTACTTTCTGTGGGCCTGCGATAAAGGGAGAGTGGAGTGCGCACCACACATTGGGGTGATTCGGGGAACGCCATCTCTGAAGATGGGACACTGTGCTGGGATTGGGGGACCGAAGTAGGGGCAAGGTTTTATTAATAGCTGCAATTACAAACGCTAACTACTTGTCTGTTTGAGATTGTGTGTTAAGGCCTTGATGACTCGGTCGTGCTTTGAGATCCCCGATTAAAGGTGATATGCAAGGGCAAAGCAATATTATGTAATAAACATAGAACGCCTGCTGATGCTCCTCGGAGGTAGCCTGTGCCGGGCGATAGGATTGTTTGAGAAAATCCTGTAAGCAACCGTTTTTCCATTACTTAAATTTTAGTTTTCCGTCAGAAGGATCTTTGTTTGATAAGCGTGTAGAATTCTTAACACACACACACACACACACACACACACACACACACACACACACACAGAGTTAAGTACTAAACTCTTCATACCAAAAACTGACAATTTGAGTTTGCATTGGTGACTTGAAGTGAGAATGGTTTACCACTTTCTGATTTTGAAAGCCATCTATCCCTTCAGGAGCACAGCTGTTCCCACCAAGTAAGCTTTCCTTGCAGCCTGGCTCTAAATTGATTAGGATATGAACTGTCACTGACCTGAACTTGCAAGTGCAAAATCTTTCTGTTAGGAGCTGTATGTAATATGAATCTTTCAAGTGTTGACAGCTCTCCCCTGTGCTATTTAGAAACAAATGTTCTTCTGCTCCTTTACCTCTTAATGGTGCCTGTGAGCCCTGGAAACATCCTGCCCAGGAGGTGGGGTGGGGCACTGATGTTAGAGCCCCAGTCCTGATTCATTTGCAGCAATTCCTTCCAGACAGATGATAATTGCTAACTCAATTGACATTTGGATAAAGTCGTCTTATGGCTATGATTGTGGCTCATTTTGTGGTCCGGTATTTTAACACTAGTTTTAATTTTGTGAGTAGATTCACTAAAATTTACTTTTAAACATTAAGTACGTTTTTGTTTTACTGTAAAAAATACTTTATCCAAATTTAAAAGGATAAAGTGCGTCTGTGATTAATGCATTTGTTGTACCTTCTATACAATAATTTGCAAGGAGCCTTCTCCATTCTGCAGTGTATACACACACACACATACACACACACATTCTAGGAGCATAAGTATATTTACAGGAGATGCTGATTTTTCTTTGTTAATAGTGATTGAGTTGGAAATACATTTACTAATATCTCAGTGTAGCAACCTGCGTGTGGAAAAAAAATCTGAAAATATCAGAGCAGAATTTCATTATAATACACCATATTTAAACAGTTTCCTTTACGTTTTTAAAACTGAGTTCACAGTTTGTGGTCTTTTTTGGGCTGTAGTCATTGTGTTTGTGTAGTGACATGTGAGTGATAGGACTTGGTAGGGAGACAGGTGGAGGCGGTGATGAGGACGATGACCTCGCTCTGAATTGGAAAGGTCTCAGCACGTGGGCTGGGTTCATAAAAGTGATTCTTCCTTTGGGAGACGACGTAGGACTTTGGACTAGAATTGCACTTTATGGCTTTAGGACATCCATCACATCAAAAACCTATCTGCTAACCACCCGTGAGCCGGGTATGGTGGTGTACACCTTTAATCCAGTGCTCTTGAGGCAAAGGGAGGCCGATCTTGTGAGTTCAAGGCCAGCCTGGTCTACAAAGTAAGTTTTAGGCTAGCCAGAGCTGTACAGTTAGACCCTGTCTCAAAAGCAGAAAGATAGAGACTATGCAGAGAAGCCGTGTGAAGACAGTGAGGCACGGTGCCGCTGCGAGGAGGAGGCAGGTGCCGGGCAACGGTTTGTAGTCTGGGGGCAAAGCTGTGGTGGCATTTGGTTTGGTCAGTGCATTTCATGCTTGGTTTATTTCTTCTAGTCATGGAAGAAATATTTTTGGAGCCCTCTAGTGGGCAGGAAATAACTAAAATAAATTTCCTTTCAGTGTGAACTTTGATCGGTTTCCTAAGTTAACATAAAATGACGTGTGAGGAGGAGCCATGCAGAACAGGATCCAGAAAACAGAACTGTCACTGTGGGGATAGTATCCTGAGATGAAATTCGAGTCCCTTCCTAGCTTACAATTCCTTTATCATTTTCTTTCCCCTGCCACAAACACTGTTTTTTTCCCTGTTGAAGTTGGGAGAGCCCTTCAAGGTAAGGACCTGAAGCGGACTGCTTTCATGTCTGTGTGAATTGGTAAGACAGCGCGGTCAGCAGCATCTCTCTGTTGAATGAGTCTTGGGTTGTTTTACTTGACTCTATGATCCCAGAGTTTGAGCCAAAATAGATTTTAGTTTGTTTTAGGCCCAAGTCGACTTTCCTTTCTCTGAATCGTTTTCCTCAGTGCTTTGGTGAGGGTTTTACACTTGGTGAGGTGTGAGGACAAGCGTCCTAGATCTGTTGCTGTCTTCATGGTTTCTAAATCAGAATTGGTGTTTTAAAGCTGTTGAGAAACATTTTGACTCACGAAGTGGTACTGACTGTGTTACTAGGAAAGGAAGAGTGTCCACACATGCTGGTAGGTAGGCAGTTTATGCTGCCTGCTCTGACTATTGCTTTGAATATGGAGAACATGCTGTTAAATATTAAAGCTGGGATGGCCTTCTATTAGTGATAACCGGTCCGGACTCTGCTAGTTGTCATAACATGGAGGGCATATGCTCTTTGACTTTTAAGTTCCTTTCTTCAGTATAGCCTGGGCAGGCTTTGAATTGGTGACTTTTTCCCAGTTCATGAAGGTTGTGTTTTGAAACAACCCAGTGTGATTGTTTTGAGTTGCTACTTTGTTAAAATAGGATGTAGTGTGCTTAGTTTAACTTTAGTTGTTTCTGTCTTTTTGATTTGAGTACTGGCTATGTTATGTTGCCCAGGCTTCACATTAGTAATCCTCCTGCCTCAGTCTGAGTACTGTGATTATAATGTGGGCCACAAGCCTGTCTAGCTGAGTTTTGGTGGCTTGGGGCCAACATTCTGAATGCTCTCTGATTCTTGGAGTTTACTGCAAAAGCTGTAATTGCACACTTCTGTATATAAATGCCAGGCCCTGGGTTGTCTGCTCTTTTTGGATCACTGATGTATAAAATGAAGTGAGGCCAGTCAGTCCAAGTCTGAGAGTGAGAATATTAGAACTTGCTTGCTGTCTGTGTATCCTCTGGCCCCCACCTCCACCGTCACCCCCTTTCTGTGAATGGAGTTTGCTGAGGAAGGTGTAAGAAGAATTCTGGGGTGAGGATGCCGGTAGCAGCACTACACCTTGAACACAAATGCTCAGAGGTTTTGTGGCTGATCCATTGCGCTGTCCAGTTAATAGAACTGCTGTTGACTTAGTAGTGAGATGATGGGCACAGCTTTACTCTCAAAGATTTTAAATCCCAAAGTACCTGCTGCTCAGAAGAATCCAGTGCTGTGGAGAGACCATTCCAAGAGCACATTTAAATATTGACTATCTGTTGAAAGGGCTTCTCTGCAAAAAATTCCAGTGGATTTGACTCATCAGAAGCAAAAGGCAAAATTAGTTTAAAAAACAAACAAACAAAAAAAAAGACATCCAGAAAAGTTAAACTCTATTTAACTCACAATTTTATAAATTCACTTTCATTAGGTAGCTGACTTCTAACATAAACATAGTTGGTAGTGGAATACTAAGTATCATGAGCTGGTAAGCTAGTAGGTGACAGATAGATCCTACTCTGGATCTGTGCCTCTGTGAGCTAGGCTTTTCATTTTCCTTTAGGAAAGCTCTTAGAACCCCAGCCATAATCCTAGCCAGAGGGAAGCTGAGGCAGGATGATCACCATAGGTTTATGAGACCTTGTCTCAAAAAACAGAACAAATAAAATAACAGTAATGAAAGAAAGACCAAAGTCAAAATAAATTTACCTTCCCTGCTGGTAAGCTTATTTTAAGAACTAGAGAGCATGTTCAGAAACAGCACTCTTAATAAGATGCTAATATTTTTCAGTGATTGCAAGATTAAAATAGATTCATACTTAGTTCATAAATAAAGTAACTCAAGCATTTTGCTCTATTTGTTCTGAGATGTGAGTAGTGTGACTTACGGATGGATACACACATGTTGCAAGTCTTCGAGGAATGGCATAGTGCAGAAGCCAGCTTAGTAAGTGACCAAGCTTCCTGGGTGTTTTAGCTGTTGTTTGATACATAGTTTTTTTTGGAGTCAGATGCTTGCCTGCCCTTCTCTGTTTATGGTTGCTGACTAAAATTTGCTGAAGATGTAAAAATCAGCTTTCTGTAGTATAATTCACATTAAGGAAGAGCAAATGATGTCTGGGCAGGTTGTTCAGGAGTCTGTCTTCGGAAAAGTAAAATGCCCCGTAATGTTGTCTTTAGTTCATGGCCTTGGCCTATCTTTGGTTGCTTATTGCTCTGTACACCCTGGGTTCAAAGAGAACGAGAAACTTGAGGTCTCCTAGCCAAGAGCACCAAGTCACGGAGGGAATCTGGGTCAGATGGCATCGTGGTGGGCATTGTGTGCCTCCCCCACCCAAGTAGACACTGCTAAGGTCCGCAGGCGTCTTTTCCTACTGGTGCCTCAGCTCCCTTCCCAGATCTTAATTTGAATTGAGATGAGACCCAAGTTATGCAGCATTGTGGCATGTTTGGTGACTTTGAGGTTGACGTGGTTTTAGAGAAGCCTGCTGCATCACTAACTGCTGGGCTGGGGGCTTCCTTTAAGCGTATGGACACCTAGAGGCTTCTTATGCTCACATTTGTTCCACAGCAGACCTTCCCTGTGCAGGTGCCTCTCGGAAAGCTTCATATGGAGCACACAGGATGCCGTGGCTGCTGAGTACTGCCTTTCGCTTCTATCCTCCTGCTGGGGCTGTTTATCTGCAGAAAGACCTGGCACTTTCTAATGCTCTCTCTTCTCTGGGCAGGATTCCATGACTGGATTTACTTTTTGTAATGACTAGTTTTTGAGGAGAAAATGTTCTTTTTTTTTTTTTTTTTTTTTTTTAGTTTTTCGAGACAGGGTTTCTCTGTGTAGCCCTGGCTGTCCTGGAACTCACTCTGTAGACCAGGCTGGCCTCGAACTCAGAAATCCACCTGCCTCTGCCTCCCAAGTGCTGGAATTAAAGGCGTGCGCCACCACTGCCCAGCTGAGAAAATGTTCTTTCTGGTAAAGAAAACTGTTGAAGGTCAGCATTATATCTCAGCAACACTTTACTACGTCTAGACAAAATACTCTCGTGATATCTTTGATTTTCTTTAATAGAAAAGCACAATTTTGCCTTAGAAATACTTGGGTTTTTTTTTATGCAGTCACATAAAAACATCATCCATACAAGTAAAGATAAAACCACATTGTCGTTTTAAACTGATTCTAGTAGCTGTCAGTTACTTAACTAACTGCATACTCGCAACATCGTTTTTGTTTCATTCCTTGCTGCTGTAAGTCCAGAGAGCACATGCATGGTGAAGGAGAGGAGGGGGCTGGGAGGAGTAGGGAGAAGCCTCAGCCCTCCTAAGTCCACACCTCACCACTGCCACATTAGGGATTGAGTTCCCAGCGCCTGACTTCAGGACTGTTCAGACCACAGCAGGTATGTAAAACCTGTGGGCAACAGTGGCATTACAGCTATTCTTAAACAGTCTTCTGTCTTGGAAGTAGTCCTTAAAGTTCTACATTCCTAAAAATAGGTCAGTTATTGAAGTCATAGATGGGAAGGTACCAATTTCATAATTAAAAAACAAAACCCTTGACCTTCCAGTTGACCATGGCTATTTCACTCTGCGGTCTCCCCTCTCGCTTCCCTTTGCCTTTGTTTTGAGACCAGGTCCAGGTCTCCAGTGTATCTGGATAGCCCAGGCTAGCCAGATCTCCATCCTCCTGGCTTGGCCTCCTGAGTTCTGGGATTAGAAGCATATGCCACCACAAATAGCTGCATTTTCTTTAAAAAAAAAAAAAAAAACTTTATTTACGGATTTACTTCTTAATTTTATGTGTGTGTTTTGTCTGTATGTGTGTGTGCACCAACCACATGCCTGCCTGGTATCTAAGGAGGTCACAAGAAGACTTGGATCTTCTGGAATGACGATGTAGATGCTGGGAATCGAACCTGGGTCTCCGCAAGAGCAGCAAAGTGCTCTGCGCCAGCTCTCCAGCCCCACAGTTTTTAGTGTGCTAGCTTATTCCTCACATCAAATGCTTGCAATTTTGTTCACGGAAAAGGTTGATTAATAATTTTAATTTCTTGTAAACATAATTGGCAGATCTAGGTGTCAAGATTACATTGACCTCATAAAATGATCTTGGAAATGTTTCAAAATTTTTTGGTAAGAGTTTGTGGGTATTGATTTCATTTCATCATAAATGTTCCAAGGAATTCGGTAGCGGGACCACAGGACCAGCTGGGTTGTTGGTTCATTCATTTGTTTTTCTGCAGATTATTGGTAACGTTTCCTCGGCACCTAAGGACTGTCTGCATTCTTACTGTGCCAGGTTTTGCTTTTTCAGGGTTCTGACAGGTTACCTGAATTCACCTCGACTTGAAATTTTTCAACTGGCCATATTGGTGACCCTTGCTTTTAAAACTTATCTGCTTACTAGTAACCTGTGTCTCCTTATCTTGGTGATTTCAGGAAGCCAACTGCAAATTCATCTTCAGCTAGCTTCTATTTTATCTTTTCCCTTCTACTTTAACAGAATTTACTTGCTATTCTTAAATCTTCGTCCTTGCCAGCCCTCCCATCTTAGTCCATGAGTTCGTTTGTGTAGAACTCCCTCTGCATAAAAATTTATCTAGACCACGCACGTTTAATTGATGTTCTTTTTATTATTGCTTAATTCAAAATATTTTTAAATTTCAAAAATAATTCACAATGCTTTAAGATTTTCACTGCTGTTTCTGTTGACCCGTGGGTTACTTAGAAATGGGTTATACACCATTTAAGTATTGGGGAGTTTCTACCTGTGTTCTGTTATTGACAACATGTTTTATGCTGCTATTACCTGGGGCCTGGACTTCATGGGGCCATGACGTCACAGATAGGTTGTTTGTTGAGACGTACCTACTGTACAGGTTTTGAAGCCTGGGTCTGATGTACCATCTGTATCATCTAAGTCAAACTTACTAACCCTGATCAGTTAGTCTATCTGTATTGACTTGCTCTGCTTTTGTGATTCTGAGGTTCGAGGTCAGGCCTGTGGCATGCTAAGCAGCCACTGAGCTGTGACAGCTCACTGTTGACCCTCCCACCCCCCGACATTCAGTGGAAAGAAGTCCATTGCACTTTCCAAGTTTGTGCTCACTGTGGGATCTTTCAAGTCCTGCCTTGTGCATGTGAGGCTGGGTTGTTGCCTGAGAATGAACCCCTGGAGGGGCCACTTCCCTGTGGGGGCCGCCTTTGCCCTCTTTTCACTTTCATGCTTTGCTCTGTGACTTTCTTTGGCCTTGAAATGAGTCTGAGTGGGCTCTGCTGTCACAGCATGGTAACCCATGCACGCCTTCCTGGGTCTGTTTGCACCCCCACGCCAACCCTTCCTGTTAGAAGCATACTTACTCCTCTCCTCGGGGTGTTGTCAGTCTTCCTACGGTCTTTCCTGCTTACTCCAGAGATGACCATACCACGCTCTTTGCTTTACTTGGGCCTGGGGTAAAGTTACTGTCTTCACTCTCAGGAAAAAGGAAGGGCTTTACTACATCTTAGTCCCATCTACTCCTCTTTAACTTTGGTTTATTTTAAACCAAAGACATCATTGTTAAATAGTAGTAACAGTGGTAATAGCAGTAATGCTGTTATTTCAGAAGTCAGTACTTAGATGATCCTAACAGTTACACTCTGGAATCTGCATTCCCACGTTTGCATCTGGGTGATGGTTTCGCTTGACAAACTCCTCTCGGTGTTGTTTTTTGCTTTGTTTTGTTTTTTTTTTGGTTTTTTGAGACAGGGTTTCTCTGTGTAGCCCTGACTGTCCTGGAACTCACTCTGTAGACCAGGCTGGCCTCGAACTCAGAAATCCGCCTGCCTCTGCCTCCCAAGTGCTGGGATTAAAGGCGTGGGCCACCACTGCCCAGCTCGGTGTTGTTTTTATATACTAAATGTATATGAATGTAATGAAGTCTCTGTGTTGTGCAAACGAGTGCATTTTCCTTCATCTTTAGATTCAGGCTCTGTAGCTTGAACCACCCTCAAGGGAGTTCCCAGTGCACATGGCCTCCCTCCCTGTGCCTCCAGCCTTTGTGCCTCTCCTCTTTTTTTTTCCTAAATTATTTATTTATTTATTTTATTTATATGAGTACACTGTAGCTGTCTTCAGACACACCAGAAGAGGGCATCGGATCCCATTACAGATGGTTGTGAGCCACCATGTGGTTGCTGGGAATTGAACTCAGGACCTCTGGAAGAACAGTCAGTGCTCTTAACCACTGAGCCATCTCTCCAGCCCCCTCTCCTCCTTTTTATGGCTAGAATTTCTTTTTGCTGCCTTTGGGGTTATTATTTGTCTCTGGTTTTTAAGCCTTATGATTTGCGTAGAGCCTTTTCTGGTAGTTATTTTGTAGTTTGTAGATGCCTTTCTTGAATTTGCCTTTGTCTTGCCACCTTTTGTCACTTGGAAGTTTTCCTACAGTGTGCTCTCACTCTGTTTTTGAGACAGTCTTCTTTGTCACTTTAGCTAGTCTTAACCCCACGAGCCTCTTTTCTCAGCTGAGTGCTGGCTTCACAAGCATTCCTATAGAAATACACATATACTATGTGTCTTCAGTTGTCTTTGTTCCCTTTTAGATTTGCCTCATACTGATGTTGGGTCATTTCATGGTTTCCATTGGCCCCCCACCTCTGTGTCAGTTTGGATATTTTCTGCTAACTTGTCTTCTGATTCATTTATCTTTTCTTTCCAATATCCAGTTACTGGGTTTTATCTTTGAAGTCCTAAAGTGCATGTACTTCTCACTGTGTGTATGTGTTTTCTTGGGTGCATTACTCATTGTTATGAAATGTTTTTATTCTCTTGTTTTTTATTATCTGATTGTTTTTCCTTGGATTGTGATTAAAAAAAAAAAAAGAATGAAGATCTGAATGAGTTTCTCCGAGTAGGCGCTCATCTGCTCACTTAGCAGTTGGAGGCACGTTCTCCCGTGGACTCATCTGTGATTGGGATATGATATGTGGCCAGATCCAGCTTATTCTGATCGCCTCCTCTCTGGGGCGTGGCCCTATCAAGGTCTGAGTTGAAGTTTGATGTATTTACCAAGATGCTTCTTGTTGGTAAGTTCTGGATTTCAAATATAGTGAGGCCTGAGGAGAGCCCCTCTTAGCTTTGTTTTTAGTCTCTTTGGGCCTTCCCGATTCCCACTGTGCTGTGATTCAGCACATGTCTTGAGGTCAGAGGTTGAGTGGGTGTCATGCTTGCTACTTTGAGGGTCCCTTTTACCTGGGGTTCCTTAGTTTCTGGGTAGTTTGTTAGTATAGAATCCCAGGGTTTGTCTTTGTGTGTCTGTAAAATGGATTAAAGTCTCTGGCTGGCGCCTTTCCTAGGCATTAGCAAGTGCCCAAGGGGGATGGCATCTTCCTGTGCCCTTGCCTGTGCCTTCTCTCTCTCTCTCTGTCTTCAAAGAGCCAGGTCATCGGAGACAGGGATGGCTATCGTATGTTATAGTTGGTTTTCAATGAACAGTTGTGCAACCAGCTTTGTTTACTACTAATTTGAAGTGATCTCATTTTCTTCCTCATTAATTTAGGCAGCAAACAGTTTTAGATGCCATTGTGCTGCTTAGAGTCTGTTGGTAGTTGGAGCCAATTGTTTACCTGCAAGTCTCTTAAATCAGTTCTCTTATATTGTCCTTCCCACCTTCAGCCTCCATGAGACTTCTGTTCCTGTGTGCCTCGCATCTGTTCTCCAGATTTGCTTTTTGAAACCCTCTCATTATCTGGCTGCTTTGCTTGACAGTGGCCGGTCTTCTGGCTAATGGGACCAGGCTCCCAGGCAGGGAAGCATTCAGGCTTCGGCAGTTCGGGTTACAGTCCTGTCTCATGTCCTACAGCTGCCCTGCTTGTCCACAAATCTTGCCTTTTCCTGTTTTTTCTCTTTCCTTGCGATCTAGCCTTCCCTTTTGGCCTAAAAATATGCCTCTCCTCCGTTGTGGTGTTAGTTTCTCAGTGCTGTCTAGTGTCATTAGGCACTACACTTGGTACGGCACTGAGCAAGCCAACAGAGACAGTCCTTCAAAGCTGTCTCTTTGGAGAGACAAGAAAAACACCGGTGTGGCTGAATGGTTTTTCCCTTTGGTATAAAGCACCAGAGGGACAGTACTAGCATTCTGGCCAGATGTTGTCATCTTTGGTTCTGATGGTTCAGGGATGTGTAGGGAACAGTCACAGCATGACTTGCTGGGCAAGGCTGCATGAGCAAACGTGTCTGCAGTTGATAGAGAATGGGAATGTCCCTCGTCGGTCTAGAATTCAGAGTAGGCACCACAGAATCGGCCGCTCTCATACACACTGTCTAGCAGCTGTAACCATTGCTGTTTCCTCACTGGACAGCGTGTACTCCTTAAGGACGGAGATGGCTTATTTTTATGTATCCCTGCCCGTGCCTACCAATATACTGTTAATCCCAAAGATGTGAGGAGAAAGACCACAGACCTAGTTCATTGTGACCAAATTAATAAAAGCAAGCTTTTTCTATTCCCGTACAACTGCTGCCTCCCCCTAAGGTGGGTTTGAGAGGTTAGCATTGAATGTGAGGAAGACAAGGTTTTTATAGCTCGGGTCGGGGGTTACAAATGGAGGATTTGGAGGGCAAAATAGATGGGGTTACAGGAGCCATACATAAGCATAACAAATTAGTTATGACGACCTCTTGAAACAGAGACATGGTTGCAAGATGGTTGGAACAAGATAGTCATAGTAACAGGTTGTCAAGGTAGTCCTAAGGAAGGTAGGGTTGCAATATGGTCATTACAACTTTTTGAAACAAAGACATGGTTGCTGTTTCCTGGAACAGGCAGTGTAGAACTGTTTGTAGTTAAGGTTACAGGTAGGCATAGCCCAATCCTTGAGAAACAGATTTAATCATAAACGGGGATGAACCTAGTTTGTCTTTATTATAAGATGGCTTTCTAGCCTAAGATAGAGGCTGGCTGGTTTATCAGTATCTAGTCCAGTACCTAACCCAGAGAATACTCAAAACTGTTGGCTAGCCCTGTAGCTCTGTGCAGTAAGCCAGCCATTGGTCACCTGACACTGTTGAGAGTGGCCAGTGTGGCCAGTGTGCCAGAGACCCAGAGTTAACTGAAGTAGTGTAGATGCGTGTAGCTGGTGGCTACTTTGTCAGACAGGGCAGGAATACACTACCTTTTCAATGAAGTGAATAGGCCTCTGTGACGTGTGTGTGTGTGTGTGTGTGTGTGTGTGTGTGTGTGTGTGTGTGTGTGTGTACGTACAGGTGTGCATGCATGCACATGTAGAGGCCAAAGGGTTCCTAAGTGTCTCTATGTTACTTTTGAGATCATCCATTGGTTACACTGGTTGGCCAGTGAGCTCTAGGGAGCTACCGTCTGTTCTCCCAGTGATGGAGTTGCAGATGTACTGTGCAGCGCTTTTATACAGCTGTGAAGCGTCCGAACTCCAGTCCTCCCTGTTTGCATGGCAAGACTTTACCCTTGAGCCATTTTTCCAGCTAATTCCCAAAGCCTTGTACCATTTCCCCAGTTTTAGCAACAAACTGTCCTTTTTATCTTGTGCATTTAAATTTCTAAATTAATTGTCTTGCTGTCTTATTCTAATTTGTAACTAATTAGAAAAACAATAGAATTATTATAAAACAAAACATTTTAAAGAGAATATTGTTTATAAAATTCTGTTTCTTAGATTGGTAGACTGTGTGTGTGTGTGTGTGTGTGTGTGTGTGTGTGTGTGTGTGTGTGTGTGTGTTTCTTTTCTGTGTCACAGCTTAGATGTTCCACTGTTCTTTATGGTCAGTTTAGTGAACTAAGACTCTTTCTCTCTGGTGAAGCTGCTGTAATCAAATACATATCTTGCTAATAGGGTAAGGAAATGGTAAACATAGCGTTTCATCACAGATCCTTTTCCTACCTAAGTCTTCTTGATACGTGTAACTTTCAGCAATTAAATACAGTTCAGGAAGCAGGGATTATTGATGGGTCAGCTGAGCTTTAGTCTAAATGCTTTATACATGGTAACTTCATAAAAGTTTCCTACAATTCTCTGAGGTAGGTATTACCCTATTTACAGGTAAGGAAGCCAAAGTGGGACTTTTAAGCAGTTTGCTGCTACCTGATGAAGCCGGGATTTAAACCCAGGTATGGTTTCCAGAGCCTTTTAGGACTCACTCAAGAAACACTATTTAGTAGGACGATCATAGAGGCTGTGTGCTGCTGTACACCATGACCTCAGTGTTGCGCGTCTGAGCCGGGAGGGCTGAGGGCTGCAGGACACAGTGACGCCCTGTCTGGAAGAAGCAAAGCAAAACAGCAGAGGCAGCACTCAGTCTAACACAGTGCAGCAGCTACAAGTTCAACTCAGGGTCTTCAGCAGTTGGTCAAGCTCACTGCACATATCATGGCCATAACCTAATCTGTAGGTTTTAGCGCTGTTCATAGGTAAGGCATTAGGACTACAGACCAAGAGTAGAGTGGAAGGTAGCTCACGTGAAAAAGGCACACATAGTTTTGAATGTTGAACACAATTTCAAATAATAGGAACCATGAGTGGAAAACCAATGGGTTTCAAGGAATGCAGACCATTGGTTTTACTGTGAAGAGGCTGAGGGCCTCTCTCCTAGACTGTTGACCCTGTTCTACTTCCTTGTGGGTAGCTCACATGCTGCTGTCCCTGGGAACCGCTGTCCCTGGGAACTTCGGCCGAAAAGCTTTCCCCAAGCAAGAAAGTAGCCTGTGCTAGTGCTGCGAGCTAGGAGACCTCGTTAGGCTCTTGTGAGCTAGGACCTCGTTAGGCTTTAGACGAAACGCTGTGGGGCTCTCAGGAGATGTGTCCTTGCAGCCTCCTGTAGGAGAGTTTGGGAGTGGGGATGGCCAAGGTGCTTACTGTCCCTGAGTTAGCCCCTGTGGCAGCTCAGAGCTTGCTTTCCATTCCTTGACATTAATGAAGGTTGATTATTAATTCTGAGTGAAAGAGCACATCCTTGTATTCTCTCTGAATTGTTTCTAATTTGCCAATATGGTTCTTTTCTAACCTTTTCTTTCTTTACAAAAAATGATGACCTTTTTGATGGAAGAATAGTTTTGAAAAATGAACATAAAAAGAAAATTGACAAAATACATGATTATATAACTGTTAATTATTATATATTATATATTATGTAATTATTTTTATTTGGTTTTTTTTGCTTGTTTGGTTTTTTTCGAGACAGGGTTTCTCTATGTAGCCCTGGCTGTCCTGGAACTCCCTCTGTAGACCAGGCTGGCCTTGAACTCAGAAATCCGCCTGCCTCTGCCTCCCGAGTGCTGGGATTAAAGGTGTGCGCCACCACTGCTCGGCCATGTAATTATTTTTAAAGCATCCATAATTCCCTAATCATGCCTTAAGAGTCATCAGCATTATTAATATTATCAAGATTTCAAATACAAGGCTTATAGAGTCACTATTACACTTTCTTGTAGCATCTTGAAACAAAGGCTTTTACAGATGGAACCCTGGAGGATGTCTTTAAATGGCTTCTGTTTTGTGAACATTGAGAAAGGGGGAGAGCCTTACAGAGGGAGGTTTGCGCTCTTGGGTTCTATTTGTTAAGTCTTGCTGTATGAGTGTGCAGACTATTAACATCCTAGCTGCGTTGACCACCATACATGTTGTATGACATAAACACTTTTAAAATATGGTAAAGCTAACAGTTACAAAAAATGCATCGTTGTTTAGAAATAGCTCTTGGTCAGAGAAATAGCCTTAAAATGATCGATCGACTTTCTCTGAGAACTCATTTGGCTTCTCTCTTCCTTTTATACTGGCAGGGAAAGGAAGGAAGCAAACCGTGTTTATACTCTGGTCAAGTGACCTAAACCTCCTTTTCCTTTGCTCTATAAGAGATTAGCTGTTTCTTAAATAATTGATGTGAAGTGTCTCTGAATTCCTGTGGTTTGAAGGCTTTACAGATATTAACTTTCTCTTCCTGACTGAAGGGATGTGTGCGATAGTATCCTTTCCCCCTCAGTTTAAATTTAGATGTCTTGATTGTGAATAAGAAAGCTTGTGAGTGGTGATCTGGGGTAGTTTTCTTATTTTCCTTCCTTGCTGGAGCTAAATGGTGGTGTAGTGCAGCTTCTGGGCAGTGCATTTGCACATAATAAATGGTATACTAGGGACCTGCAATGAGGACCTAAGATACAGTTTCTCAATGAACCACATTAATCTGCCAAACTGGCAGCTGGATCAAATCATTAAAGAAGACTTGGTTGCCGGTTCACGGTAGAACAAGTAGTTAGCCATCCAGCTCTCACTGGCTGGCAGGTCTGTCATATTCCTCCATCAGATCTAATTGTGGCTCTTTGATAGGCAGAGAAAATACCTTTTTTTTTTTTGGTCTGGTTACTGTTTACCCAGCTCAACCCTGCTTTGGCTTGGAACTGGAGGAGGGATTGAACACATACAAATTTATACATTCATGCATACAAATACATGTGGATTTGTATTTAAATATTCCATTTAACAAACTCGATTCTAGTATTGATCTTCTGGTGATGTGACTTTTAAAAAAGCATCTGTAGTTGTGTTCTGCTGTAAGACTTAGCATGCAGATTAAACAATAACTGTAGCCTTGGTGGGCTTTCGTTCTGGGGGACTCACAGCATGCAGCCGGTAACACTTGAGTTCTACATCTTGGAAGACAAGAGAGACGATCCCACTTTGCAGCGATCTCTGCTCTCCATGGGAAACCATGCAGTTATAAAACACACTCCAGGAAGTCTTCAGAGGTCAGCATGCAGTGGGCTTTTTGCTCTTTTTTTTTTGACATATTTGCTAGTATTTTACACAATAATTTAAAACTCAGCCCATCACAAGACCTTTGCAGTTATAGTCTCAAAGACAGCTTCTGTGAGAATAGTTGCTTCCCAGATAAGTAACCCACAGATCCTGGTTATCTTTCTAACCTAGACAGCACCATCAAGGCCAAATAGCTTTGAGAGAAAAAAGGGACTATCCATGAAGTAGCATAGTAATAACACTAAAATTCTTGCTGATACAAACGCTGTTGCAGTGTTTACAGAAGGCCCCACAGTTCAAGTGCTTTCATTCATATTTCATTTATGTATCATTCATTCTAAGTCAACCCTACTGACAGTAGGGGAAAAAAATCCAAAAAAGCTGGCAGGGTTCCCAGCACAGCATACTGAAAGTGTAGTAGAAATACCCTGTGTCTGTCTGGTAAGGACGGGAGTCATTGTTGTGTAATAAATGGTGTTTGTGATGGTTCCACACAAAAACTGTTAACTATGGGAGGGTGCCGAATCACCACATTATAGGAGAGTAGATACCAAGCTCCGCGCCGCCTCCAAACTACAGTGAGTTCAGCCCCTTCACTGCAGAGGAGGGGCTTGTAGACGTCCTCTGTAGCCTCTCTTTAGACCTGCTGAGTCAAGAGTTGTTTAGTAGTTTGTGAAACCCATCTGAAGCCTGCTTGTGGATCAGAGGTCTTGCAGGCTGAGAAAACAGCACGGCAGCCTGGGAGTTCAAGTGGCCTTTAGATGAACAAAAGTAAAATCAGGGGTTTTGTTTTCAATTGTGTATTGTGTATATTTTTTGGCTTCTGGCACTCTCAAAAAAATTTTTTTTTCCAGGACACTAACAAATTCAGTGTCAGAATGAATAAACTTGGGTATTTTTTGTGGTACCATCTTTGCCCTATAGTAAATTGATATAGTTCATGGCCATTCCAAGAGCTTGTGTCTTCCATTTTATAGCCTTCAGTCTGTAGGACCGCAGAGGTCTACAGTAGGTCCACAGGAACATCTCCCTCCCCTTCCTACAGCAGCCCCTCTTTGGACTCTCCTGAGGAGCCCTTTTCCTGAGGGCCTTGTGCAGTGTGACGCGGTTGATACAGCTGTTGTACTTACACTACAGTGACATTGCAGTTACTCTGTGCTCCAGGATGGGCCACCCCATGTCATCTGGGAACTAATAATAATGTTCTTTAAATATTTATTCAGCATGTATTTAATGGAGGAGGAAGAAATTGATTTTCTTTTAATAACATTTCCATGCAGAGGCAGATGCCTTCCTGAGTCTTTTCTGCTTGCCAGTGTGGGCTGGTTCTCTAAAATAGGCAAGACAGCTCCCGAGGCGTGGCAGCGGTGCTTCCTTTTTATTTTGTGACTTTCCTGAAGTAGACATTAAAATTAGATAATAAACTGTATTCTGGTAGAAACTGTATTACTCAGTCTTGGGACTTTGGCTGATTGCTAGAATACGTGACCAGTGTCACCCAGTAGTTCTGCACTGTCTGTCATAAAGCTGTATTTGCAGACAGCAGTCCACTCAAGCTCTCAACTCAAGTCACCAACTTCAAGCCATTGCAAGCATATCATTCTTGAGCTCATTGTACTGCCTCAGAGAGGCTGTGCTCGCCCGAGTTTGACTGGCTGCTGGTCTCCTCTCCTCTGCCCATGTGCAGTGTTTGGCCTGGCGCCTCAGAGATGAAATTATCATCATCCTTCATTGTGCGTGCTGTGCTTCATCTTCAGCACTTTATATTGCTACCAGGAATTTCTCTTCTAGATTAAGTTTGCTGTCTGGTAAAATGTATTTGTTTTTCTTGGTAAAATCTGTAGGCTAACAGGCTGTTTTAGATAAGCACTGAAGTATGTAACTGCTGAAAAACTTCAGTACTTGTAATATTTGATGAAATAGGTCACAAAAACTGTAGCAAAATTACATATTCTACTTATAGAAACATCATAAATGGGACCTCAAAGATACTATTTTCTCTTAGAGTAGGCCTAGTTACTCAGAATAGAAGTTAATCTTGAACACATGGCTGCTTTTATAATTGAGAACCTCATTTCATTAGATAATCAGAGAAGTGTCACTAATTCTGTGATATCTTTTCTTATGCATGCTTTCCTTGGATTCCAAAGGTGGCTGCAATTCACCTCCCCCAGCACGGCAGCATTGTGTGTTGACTGAAGGCTCCTTTATTCTCATTGAAACTGAATTAAGCAGACTGAATTTAAAAATAGCAACTTATATTACTATAACTTTTTATATTTTATCTAAATATGTTTGCCTTTGGCGTATAGTTGGTTTTTAGTGTTTATCCAGACTTTGGTTCTTACAACAGTAATTTGCTTCTTTGTTTAAAAAAAAAAAAAAAAAAAATCTGTGAATTCCCAGAATTCACATTGCTGCTCTTTGTCGTTGCTTTCCCAAATGTGCCTTCCTTGTCTAGCTTGAGGTCTTCGTGCATGGGGCTTCACAGCCTGCAGTGTGGTGCTGTGCGCTTGCATCTGCTTCTCACTTTGATCGCAGAGACGCCTGAGCAAGGGCTTTGCCCAGCTCCTCTCCAAGCTTCCTCTTCTAGAGGGCTGTAGTTGCCATTGGAGATCGGTGTGTGGTCTCCTGGCTCAAGTCTTGCCTTTCCTGCCACATAGCCACAATGAGTGCCATGTTAACAGGCTTCTCTCATTCAGTGTTCCCGGTGAGTCTGTGTTAGGTGCTCCAAAGAAGTCCCAAATGGATGATCAATACTGTGGGAAAATACTTACCTTCTTTTGAGGAAAATGGGATAGTGTTTTTGAATGTTATACTGTGGTCTGTTTTTTCAGGTAATTAGAATCTTGAACACATGCTCGGGAGGTGTTCCACTAAGCCGTGCCCCATGATAGAAAATACATGTCTCCAATTTGCAGCTTTACAACTAGACATAGCTCTGGGGATGGGAGCCACAGCCTCCTTCATAGTCCAGGACGATTGATAGGAAGGACAGCCAGCTACGAGCTGAGGAATGAATGCGAGGCGTTGGTGTCCACGAGTTAAAGCCTTGGTGTGCAGTAGCACAGTGGCATACCCGTGTGAGGGCTTAACTGGTCTTTTCCCTTCAGGGGCCAGGGAGATGACTTAGTGGCCAAGGGTGCTTTTGTCCAATCCCTGGGATTCATGCAGTAGAGAGAACGCCACCTTGTGAAAGTTATCCCCTAACCTCCAGCTGTGCCCCGACACATGCAAAACCATCAATGAAATGTAATCTTTCCAAAATCATAAGGACTGTGGGAGATGATTTTAATAGCGTAGGATAGATCATTAGTGATTGCTTGTAAATTGGCATTCTGTCTACCCTTGGCCTTGGCGCACTACATACACTATGGCCATGGCAGTCGTGACCGTTAATCACAGCTTATTTACACTGACCCAGAAAGGCTTCGGGATCCAATCCTTAATGGAGTGGTTTGTGTGTTGTGTTATTTTCCTGGAAACGATTAAAAAATCAGTAGGAATGGGCAGAGTGCTGAACCCTGTTTTCCAGCCTAGCATTAAGTATTTTCTGATTATTCTCTTTTGAAAAAGAACGCTGTAAGGGTTAGTGACTTAGTCATTCTTTATACATGACATCTGTCATCCGTGGAATGCCGAGTCTAACGTGCTGACATAGGATGTGGGTCTGTACTTGGAGCTCACACCAGGTTATTCTGAAACAGTTTTTCTAATGCCCCGAGTTTTCTAGAAACTTTTAGTGGTTTACAAAGATAGTAGACTTTATAATTGAGTGTATGTGTATATCTCTGGGTGTGTGTGTGTGTGTGTGTGTTCATATATGCCTGACTGTGTGCAAGCAGAGGCCATAGGGGTGGGGCTTGTTTGGTGTCTTCTATCACTCTCTGCTCTGCTTCTTTGAGGCAGTCTCCTTGAACCTGAAGTTCCTAGGGTTTTTTGTCTATCCTGACAGACAGAAAGCTCCAGTGATCCTCCTGTCTGCTCCTCACAGCACAGTGTCTGTCACTAGGGACATAACAAGCATGCTGTGAGACCGTGCTTGACTTGTGACGTGGGTGCCAGGATCTGAACTCAGGTCCTCGTGGTTGCACGGCCAGCACTTTTAACCACTGAGCCATCTCTACAGCTCCATTTTATCATCTTGGATGCTCGCTTACTTCAACCATTCTGTACAGCAAAAAAATACGGGAAGACAAATCTCTAAAAAGTTGCACCAAGTAGGAGAGATTCTGTAGGCCACTGGTTTTTTGAGAAGATACATGTCAGTAGCTCCTTCCTCAAGGAGAAGGGCAAGCCGATGGATTCAGCACCTGGTTCCAAGGATTTAAACACCTAATCATTGAGTAGCTGCTTTATAGAGTTTTGTTTTGCTTATAATAGTTCATCTACCTTAAATGGTCATGTTTCTAAATCACATGGTGGTTTTACTATTTAATTTTCTGATGCCCTAGAATGCAAGATGTGTATGACAATATAAGATGTATACTGTATTTATTGAGCATGGGTGTATGAGGCCATATGTTGTGTACAGTAGATCATTATGACATGGGCTGACTTACCTATGTCATAAGTTGTGGCCATAAAAGTACATCAGGATTATTGCACACACTTGGGGAAATGTATATAAAAGGATAAAGCAGAGATTTGAACTCACAAATCCTATCACCAACTTTCTGCTTTGTATTTTAAGATAACTATTGTGAAATGTGCATTTTCTAGGATAGGAAGTACTCTTAAAAGCACAGTTGCTTAGCCATATTAGGGAAGGAACTCCATGCAAGCCACCTGCTAGAGCCTGGCCCACGGACAGACAAGCACTAATCACGTGTGAGCTCTCAGAATAGGGGCAGCTGAGATGGCCCTGCATCTGGCAGGTCTGCAGGAACACAGTCTTCAGGCTCCCTGGGAAGACAAGTGATGGCATGGGAAACTGACTTTAAGAACCAGCCTGTTTGTTTCCTCTCTACCTTCTTGGGCCTGGCTGTGCCCTGAGGAAGGTTGGTCTGCAGTGCTCATGTGGCAGCTTTCAGCTCTGTGCTAAGGGAGATTAGTTAATGCCTTCTTTCTGCCCATTTTGCCTCTATGAATATTCTATTTATTGCATTAATATATTTTTAAAATTAATCCAGTCTCCTCTCTATTATATATATTTACTTATATATAGGTTTTAATTGTTTCACATAATGTTAATCATAGTTTAAGATACTTAATTTAACTTTGGGTAAATCTTGAGGTAGCCTTCTACTTTCTCTTCTATGTGTGTAAAATACACTTTACTTAAAATGTAGTTAGCTATTACTTTAAGAAGTTCTAATATTCAGTATAGTTATTATTATTTTTTTTTTTTGGTTTTTCAAGACATATAGTTATTATTAATTAGGGTTAAAAAATTGAAAGCATAACAAAATCCAACTTTTGTTTAATCATCTTTTGATACAGAGTTCATTGCCTTGCATGTACTGCCAGGCACTCTAGGATACAACCCTGGCCTCTGAAATTCAAATTATAATTTAAAACCTTTACAATTTACATTGTCTTTCCTTAGTATCAGGTCAATTTGATAATAGTTTTATACTTTTCATTCATGAACAGTAAAAAAAAATCTCCCCTCCATTGGAGTAACTCATCAAGTAATCTGATCACTAATTTTTTTGTTTCTTTGCTTTGATTTGTTTTGTTTTTCAAAACAGGGTTTCTCTGTGTAGCCCTTGCTGTCCTGGAACTCACTCTGTAGACCAGGCTGGCCTTGAACTTAGAGATCCTCCTGCCTCTGTTTCCTGAGCGATGGAATTAAAGGTGTGCGCCAGCACCGCCCACCTCTTATGTCCAGAATTGTAAAAGCTTGCCTGTTCCACCTACAGCACATGGCCACCCATTAGTTAGGTCTCTGTGTTGACCCACAGTGAGTGGAGGCTCTGGCTGCATTCGGTCGGTCGTCTGTCCCCTGACTGTTCTCATCAGTCAGCCTCTAGAACCAGCAGTCAGCCACTGCCACCCAGGAAAGAGGAACTGGAAAGGAACACTGACAGCATGTAAGCCTCTCTTACTGTGGGGCTCGCGTGTCTGCGTGCTCACTGAATGCCTCATTTAACCTTGCGTGTCATTTACATGGTGGAGCTCCAACAGTGGCAGATTGGCACCCCTCAGAAGGTTGGCTTGACTTGATATGTTTCATTTTTTATTGCAGTATAATGCTCTGTCAAGTTGCCACCATATGTCTTTTTAATCTCATAATTTAATACATAAATTAACTCATATGCTTTTTTGCACTGTTGGGGTTTTTTGTTTGTTTGTTTTGTCTTTTGTTTTAATTTATAACTTTTGTTGAGATGCTGTGTAGATCTGGTTCGGGTTTCTCTTCCACAGTCTCACTGTATTCTGTTTGTCAGGTTCCTTGCACAGTCTTGGGTCTGAGTTTCCAGGCTGCCTTGCTGACACAGCAGCAGAAGTCTTTGAAATGGTGTCTTGCTTCTCTTGTCGGCACCAAGCACCCAGCTCCATGGGGAGACGGTCTGTCCTGGCTTCTCCTGTGACTGTTATTGCTGTAGCCCTGAGCATGGCCATCTTCCCAACTGATTAGAGTGCTTTTTTGATGGCTGATTCTTGGCTTCCTCTAGATATTTTTCTGCTGACCCTGCCTGCAGTTCTAGAGTGTTGTCTGCCAGTTGGGGTTCGTTTGGTTTGGTTTGTTTTTCCCAGTATCCACAACTGTAAGCAAGCTATGTCCTTTCAAATTAGACTTACTGTGAAAGTACACAAAAATATTTAAAAAAAACAGTTTGAAAATAGTGTTAAAACTTCATAGCGCTTGAGGCTTACGAGTAAAGGGCAAATAGGAGCGTGCTCCGGAGAAGGGAGGTGATGGGAGCACGAAAGGAAGGAGCCCCAAGCCAGGCTTGAAAGCACTTTAAAATGATGATGAGATACTTCCCTCTCCTGCAGTTGTGTACATCTGCCCCCAAAGGACTGCAGTCAGGCCAGTAAAAGTTCTCGTGGTGTTCTAGAAATACATGCAAGAAAACATGATACTATAGTTTACTGTGTTTAGATACTATTGAGACTTTTTACTTAGCCATTTATCATCAGTTTGAACTACTCCCCCCTGAGTAATTTAAAATGTGAAAGGGTCCTGTTGCTCCAGATCATCCACAGATGTGTTCTTGACAGCCAACAGCATGGCTGAGCCTGTTACCAGGCAGTTTCGCCCCTAGAGACTTGGCAGTATCTGGAAAGAGATCTTTATGACTGGGGCTTTGGGAGGTTGGGGTGGAGCACCATGCAGCTGAAAGTAGCGTACATCCTACAGTGCTCGAAACAACCCCACAGTGAAGGGTTTCCCAGCAAACAGCTTTAGCCTGAGATTGAGACACGGGTCTTTGCTTAAGGAAGTGGGTGGAGAAATGGAGCTGGAGGGCTGAGTGTGCGCTTCGTTGCCTAGCAGGAGTGAAGCCCTGGCTTCGAGTCCCAGCACCCTACACAGTGGGTAATGGTGCCAGACCCCGGTCATTCGCGGATTTAGGCGGTGGAGGCAGGAGGATCTGTAGCCTTAGCCTTATAGACTGAGAGCTGCAGTGGAGCTGGAATTCGCTAGCAAAAACCAAGGGTAGCGATCTTTACCTTGTACATGGTAAGCAGTGTTATCATTCCTGCTGTCAACAGCACCAATTAAAATACTTCAAACATTACTAAAAGTAACTTTTGAAGCAATGTACTGAATGTTTGAAGTTTGAACTCTTAAATAGATTATAAACTTTGGGTTTTCTTTACAGCTTATTTGATAAGGTGTGCCTTCAGAAAACGTTTTCACTAATTATTTGTCAGTAATTTGACATGTTACTGTTTAAAGAAAACACTGAACTGTGGGTTTTTTTTTTTCTTTTTTTTCTTCAATGTGCTCCCTCATCCAAGGGTTCTTTCTAAATATATTTTTTTCTTTTTTTTTAATTCCTTGAATCCTAAATATGAAATCTGGAGAATTCCATTGAATTCAGAGTAGTACTCCCTAAGAGATTAAAAGAATCTGCAAGTGATACTCCATATCTCATAATAAGTAATGTCCTTTGTGTGAACGCCGTGTTGTAGCCAGTGAGGACGCCAGAAGCTTTTGCCTTGTGCGAATTTTCTAGCTGTATATGCTTCATGGAAACGTATTCCCACTGAGGTCGTCTAAGGGACTAGAGTCGATACTGGGAAAATGTAGAGCGCTGGTAGATCTTTAAGAGGACCTTCTGTGTTTACCATGGGAACGCAGCCACTGAGACTCTGGGCTGCTTGCTCTGCCATGGTAATCATGACCTCTCCCTTCCTCTCTAAATGGCCCCGGGGGGTGTTATTGACGCACGTTAGGGAGGATGATGAGCTGCTGCAGTTCTTGTGTGAGCTTTCTTGAGGATATTTATTGCTTGTGCTACCACAGATACTGTGGAAAATGGTGGGGAGAAGAGTCGAAAAGAGCAAAGAACTGGGCCCCCCTCAGCCAGTGTGATTCTGCCCTGCAGGAGTAGTTGCGGTGTAGTTGTGGGGGTTATGTGTATCACGCTTAATTTGCACTCAGGATTTACGGGTCTGACTGTGTACTAGACCCCGAGGGTCTATCATTTGAGGACATAAAGGGAGCAGCCATTTTCACTGACACTTATTACTCTTCACATATAGATCTAGACTCAGTCCTTGGAAGATGGAGAGTTTACAGCAAGTTTTTATTGTTTTTTAATCTTTAGAGTAGATGGTTATGTAAAGTGTTTCCAAGTGCACGTGGCAAGCATGTAATGTCAGTGTTGAGACTGTGACAGTATATTGCTCTGCTCTAGCACAGTGGTTCTCAACCTGTGGTTTGCTACCCCTTTTTACAGGATTTGCATGTCAGATATTCTGCATATCAGATATTTACATTATGATCCATAACAGTAGCAAAATTACAGTTATGAAGGAGCAACAAAATAATTTTATGATTGGTGACCACAACGTGAGGAACTCTTTTAAAGGATCACAGCATTAGAAAGGGTGAAAACCACTGGTCTTCCATTAAAATCATTCTTTTTCCACTGTCTGCCCAGTGGGAAGAAGTGCATTGGGAGGCCCAGCTAACCCTGTCATACTGACAGCAGTGCACAGAGACAGTGCTCAAAGTCTCTGATCCCACCTGTGCCTGTACCTCACTGAACACCACGTAACTTCAGTAGGAGAGAGCCTTGTACTGAATCTTCTTTCTTCTTCCCCTTTGACTGAAGAAATGAAGTTTTGATGATGAGGCAAAAACAGGAAATAAAAGATGAAGAACAGGAAAAATATGTTTAATTTTTTTTTCCTTTACAGCTTATTTGATAAGGTGTGTCTTCAGAAAATATTTTTGCTAATTGTGAGAAAATCATTATTGATATGTCACTGTTTGAAGCCACCAAGCTGTGACCTCTTTCTACAGTGCATCATGTTCCTTCTCATAAGGGTTTTCTGTAATTTCTCTAAATCTAGAATATGAAATCTGGAGGATACCAGTTGAAGTCAGAACAGTACCCGATAGGAGGTTAAAAAGACTAGCTTTATTCTGACAGGTTCCTGGCAGCTGATAATCAGGGTCTGTATCAGGGAAGATGCTGAGGTTCATGGTGGTGCTGAGTCTTAGGGAGAGAGCCATTGGCATAGCAGCTGCACAGCAGCAGCTGGGTTTGAGCAGGCGGGAATCCATCCTGATCCCAACAGGCCTCCTGGATCCTAGAGTCACCGTAGTAATCTTAAGTACTCCAGAGAAAAAAATCCCTAGGTTATGAGGATAGGATTATATTCTTTCCAGAAAAATGTCCTTTGTCCCTGGAAAACTATGAGGCACTTAACTCCCGTTTTAAGTTGTTTTCTTTATAGGAAGTTTCCAGCATTGTTCCAAGTAGAAGAGTGACAGACACGATGGAGCCTTGTCTGTCACTGTCACCTGCAGTTACAGCACATACTCTTAACCTGTGCACCATCTCCCTCACCCATTAATTGTTTTTAATTTGATATTTCAAGAAATCTAACCTGTCTTGTCATTTTACCCTGAATCGTTAGATAAGAAATCCCAAACTAGTAAAAGTCTGTGTAATCTCTGCTTTGTTATCACAGTCGGAGAGTGGACAGCACAGAGACTGGAGGAGCTAACTGACCCAAAGCAGGATGGCTGTGCAGGTGTTCTCAGAGTTGCCACCCCATGGCATTTAGCCACACCTGAGGGTTATGGTTTCTACATCTGTGCCAGCTCTTATTTGCTCATCTTTGTGATTGTAGCCATCCTGGGGTATCTCCCATTGATAACTAATTAAGAAAATGTCCTATAACTATAGCTGATCTTAAAGAGGTATTTTCTCAGTTGAGGCTCCCCCTCTATGACTCAAGTTTGTGTCAAGTCGATATAAACTAGCCAGTACAATTAATGATCTTTTCAGTGCTGTGTTTACTAGCATTTAAGATCTGCCATGCTTATAAATTTAGTTTATTACATTGGAAAGAATCATCAGGTAATTGGGAAGATTTGGTCAGATCATTAAAATATCTGAAAGGTAATAGAATCTCAGTTTATAATTGTAGTTGAAAGTCTAATTACAGCTGTCCTTCACTGTGTAGTGGGGGGAGTTTCAGGGCCCCGTGGGACACTGAGAAATCTGATGGATCCTCTGAAATGGTGTGGCACTTGTGTGAACCTAGCACATCCTCCGTGCACTGGGGTCCCCTGTGGGCACTTAGAACAGCCAGTGCAGCGTGCTGTGTGAGTAGCCCGCCGTGCTCTGTTGCTTAGGGAGTGGTGACGAGGGGAACTGAGGGTTTAATACGGGTGTAACTCCCTTCTGACTGTTTGCTCTACAGTTGGTCCTGTTCATGACTCAACCCCATTTCTCCTGTTACCTCTCCCCGGCCCGTCCTACCGCACACCCCCATTTCGCAGCATCTTTTAATTCTTCTCTTCTCTTTGATTTTTGTGTGGATGTCATAAGAAGTAGGTAATAACCAATTTCCTTTGAAATAAAAACGTTTAAAGCTATTTTTATCAACCGACACCTTTTCTACGTGGCATCATTCACAAAACGCACTAAATGGAATGGCCCTGGGCACTGGTGCCGTGCTTGCTACAGACCTTGGGCACTTTGAGACAAGTTATCACGTAGAAGTGAGATTGGAAGATCCCAGTATGATCCACATTGTGTTTGTGGCACCCTCAGAAAGATCTGACGACTCTGAAGCCAAGGCAGGAGGAGGTAGCATTCCTAGTTTGAGGCTCACTCTGACCTCACAGCGTTTGCATATTTTGTACTTCCTGGGTCAGGGTGGAGGTTGGAGACAGATTTCCAACTGGGCTGTTGTTTGTTCCTGTTTAGTCAGAGGGCAACCACTGCCCCACAAGTCCTCTTGCATAGAGTAGCTAAGCTTGAAGTGCTGGTCTCCATGTCTGCAACTTAAGGGGTCAGTCAGCAAGTGACTGAGACATCATCCCCCACCCACCTCAGCCCCATGGTCTCCAGTCAGAGACAGCGTTCACTTTAGCCTTCATTATAGAAGATCTGACTTTCACAGAGTCGGAGGGCCTCTTCCTGTGTTCTCGGAAGCCACCTGCTGCCTCTATTCAGCTTTGCCTTAGGATAAATGTTTTTGATGCTGCTGGTTGTCTGTAGCAAGTATAGCTTATGATTCAGAGATCTTTAAATTGATAGTCTGAAGCAGCCACCTCTGCTCACTACACCAATGTTCACGCTGGGGAGCACTGTTCAGGAAGCTCACGCAGGTGCACGGTGTTTTGTACTGTGTTTTCCCAAAGATTTGTATTTAATATTACGCCCATTACTCAATTATTTCTGTCCTTGTTTGTGTCTTTATGAGCCCTCCTGCTGAATAATTTGTTATACCAACTCTGAGTATATTTGGATTTTAAATTTTAATTAATGATAATAAATAAAATGCCATTGTATTAAATTCAGAATTCATGAGTATTCAAGAGACGTTAATTGATAAATGAGAACCTCAATATTAAGAGCCCATGAGATCATAGCTATCTGGGGCACCACTAAGAGACAGTATCACTAGTCACAGGTTGATGCAAATTGTCTCTGCACACTGAATAGGCCTGCAGAGTGCAGGCAGCGTGGAACAATCGCTTTCTTCATAGCCAGACAGAGCTACTTCTTCATAAACAGAAGTGCTTGCTCGCACTCTGCAGTAATGAGTTGACAGACATATTGTAAAGAATTAGATGATTTTTAAACCTTCCTAACTTCTCAGAGCGGCTGTCTTCTATGACCACCACTGTGGTCTGGGTCAGAGTGTGTACAACAGTGAGTTTGTTTTTACCTACTATGCTTAACAGTACAAGTAGTAGAAAACATTGTTTCCTGGTGATTTTTAGTAGACTACTTTCTAATCACACATGTCCCTGAACTGTTGCAGAATTCCTGGCTGTAATCTGACATGTCCTGGTCTGTTATTGACTTGTTCTTCCAGTCAAAAGCTAAGGTGGCGCACGCCTTTAATTCCAGCGCTCGGGAGGTAGAGGCAGGTGGATCTCTTGAGTTCCAGGACAGCCAGAGCTACACAGAGAAACCCTGTCTCAAAAAAACAAACAAGCACGCCTTCTTTTTTTAGGCAGTGACTGTATGGATTATTTTCAAATGTATAATTTCCCCTATTTTGATCTAATAGTAAGATTTAGTCATGAAATAATACAGTCAAGGGCACCTCATCTCCAAAATCCACGGTATATGTGATAATTGTATTTGGTGCTACCAGAAATAAGTTTTTAAGACTGATTTTTCAAAACTGATGTGCTAAAAAGCTAAACGTATACTTTTCTAAATAATATCCTTTTCTGATCCTCATTTCTGTGAAATTCTCCTGGCTTCCTCTTACATCTCAGCACCAAAGCTTGGAGCCATCACTGTTTTCTCCTCTCCTGTTCCCTGTTCTCTCTCAGATTCTGTCCACTGTTGGCCTCTCCGCACAGTGTAAACATTCATCGTGTGTTCTGAAAATGTGTTTGGAAATTGCCTTAGTTGGGGTTACTATTGCTGTGATAAAACACCATGACCAAAAACAAGGTGTAGAGGAATTTGGCTAATGCTTCCACACCAGGGCAGGAACCTGGAGCCAGGAGCTGATGCTGCACAGGCCCTGGGTAGGCGCTGCTTACTGGCGTGCTCTTCATGGCTTCCTCACCTATAATGGGCTGGGTCCTCCCCCATGATTTACTAGTTAATAAAATGCCTTGCAGCTCTGGAGAGATGATAGCTCAACAGTTAAACGTTAAGATTGTTCTTCCAGAGGTCCTGAGTTCAATTCCCAGTACCCACGTGGTGGCTCACAACCATCTGTAGTGGGATCTGATGCCCTCTTCTGGTGTGAGTGAAGACAAGAGCACTCACATACATAAAATAAGTAAATAAATATTAAAAGAAAAAAAGAAAATGCCTTGCCTACAGCCTGATCGTTGGAGACATTTTCACGATTAAAGCTCCTCCCTCTCCAGTGACCAGCTTGTATCATGTTGACATGAAACTAACCAACATACAATCTTAAAAACTAATTTCTGGGCACCAAGTGTAATGATCACATATAATTTTGTGTGACTAAAGAAAGATTTGGAGATGAGGTGTCTCTGACTATGTTGTTTCTTGACTAAATCTGGCTATGAGATGACCCCTCATGGGTCATCAATTGATTGGAAAGCAAACGCAGGCAAATCATTTCTTGTTGTAGTAACTGGCGTTATCTATGGAGGATCACGTATTAACTTACTGTTAAATCGGGGTATTTTAGGTGTGTAAGGCAGATGCTGCTCAGAGGAGGGACACAGTGTGCCTGAGTGCTGGGGATTGAGCGGAGGGCCCACTCCACAGGCAGGCGCCCTCCCACTTGCCATAAACACTGCAGAATGCTCTTTTCAGAAGTAGGACTGTCTGAAATAATGATGAACGTCACTGTTTATGAAACACACAAGCCAGGGCATAGTAGTTAGTTGAAGGTCATTATCAAGCATTGTACGCTGCACATAATTGTATATGCTACACGTGTGTGTTACTGACAGCACAGTGACTTTGTTTATGGCGCTGTCGCCAAGTCATGAGGAATTTGCTATGCTGCTGCCTATGCTCTGACTTTCTGGCGGCAGTACATCGCTGCATGAGTGACGGGACTTGGAGCTCCCTTGTAATCGGTGGGACTGCCAGCACACGTGATGGATTGTCTCTGAACTAATTGTCACATCACGGGTGACTGTGTTCAAACAGGTGACTTATCTTTCCTGTTCACTGTTAGGAAAATATGAGGAAACAGCTCAGACTTGATGCTACAGCCACTGCTAAGAAAGAAGTATTTTTGTTATTAACCTGTGCCTTGAAGAAGACCTGGTGGTTCCCAGAGGGCGGGCACTGTTGAAGTCCTGCCACCACTAATAATATAAGATTGCTATGAAGTAAAGGGGGGGTGTATAATTTAAAAATAAAATGATGATTTTTATGTACAATAAAATAATCTACGTCAGACACATATATTGAATAATGATTATATGAAACTTGCCCTGGCATCCTCTAATGATAGGTCTAGCTGGGTTAAGTACAGTGATTTTTTTAACTCAGTGGTTTTAGAAAGGTCTCATTCTATGGACTTCTTCAGTCTCCTGGGATTACAGTGGCTCCTGAGTATGTTTTAAAGGTGCAGTGCTGTACCATAAGCCAACTGCTGATATAAAAAAGCAAAAATTGTTTTCATATTAATGTCATAGGCAACAAATTTGAAAATCAGTATGTTTCCATTTTAATGGCCTGTTTGTGCCCCACTGCCTCCTGAAGTGATTGAATGCCAGGCCAGGGTACTGTGGAGTTCTGATTGATTTTGTAGGTTTGTTCGTCCGTCTTTCCTTCCTTCCCTCCCTCCCTCCCTTCCTTCCTTCTTTCTTTCGCATCCAGCCTAGTGCTTTGTGGTTTTTTTGGTTTGTTTGTTTGTTTTTTCAGTTTTTATTTTTCTGTTTTTCGAGACAGGGTTTCTCTGTGGATCCCTGGCTGTCCTGGAACTCTGTAGACCAGGTTAGCCTCGAACTCAGAAATCCGCCTGCCTCTGCCTCCCAAGTGCTGGGATTAAAGGTGTGCGCCACCACTGCCTGGCCAGCCTAGTGCTTTAATACACCTTCAGGTATCCTTGGAAGTATCAGTCTTCAGTGCCCTAAGGACCTCCCTCCTGGGAGATTTTGACCTATGAAAGAAAGATTCTGAGAGGCAGTACAGAAACTTGCTTAGAGTTTTATAATTAATTTTTATATTGTAGTAAAACACACATAAGACCAAATTTAACAATTTAACCATTTATTGGTATTAAGTACATTGTTAATAATTTTTTAAAGGAAGCACATTATAAACTTTTCATAGGGAATATTTTTTTTTCTCTTAGAATTTATTCCTCTGAAGTTCCATGGTTCAGAGAAAAGCAGGAATGGTTTTTAGTTTGTATATCGCAGATTCAGGAGTATTTTGTGTCAGAACTTGTTTTCTGTCCTGAGAGAGAGAAAAGCAAGTCCTTCTGCTGGAACTGGAGACTGGGATAAGGTATTTGAAAGCCCTAGGGGGTGGGGGAGAGGGGCCTTGCCTTAGTTGAGAAGGAGAAAGCCCTGGTCCAGGAGAGAAACCCGGTGTCTGTATTGCGCTTTGCTGTTAATGGCTGGCCTCTCAGTTGTCTGTCCCTTCCCGTCTGAGCTTGAGAAATTCTGGGGGTCATGGAAGGCCTGGGGTTTGATGTAGTGCTGGGGACTTGGCGCTGACGTACATGGAAGGGACGTTCCCAAAAGGGCAGACACTTCAAAGGGAATAGTGCAGAAGATCCCAATAAAGGCCAAGGCCGAGGCAGATTCAGTGTGACACCCAAGAGCTCTAGCAGGTGTCATTCCTGGATTTACCTGTGCACCTAGGTGACTGAAACTGCCATGTGAAGGTGTCGGAATGTAACCTGCTGAAACCAACCACTGGGGGAATGCACAAGGAAACCTCAGTGCTGCTCACAGCCTCTCATTTCCTTTCCTGGGATTTCAGGCTGACTTATGCCAAAAAATTGGACTGCTGTGTTTTTAAGAGGTGGTGGGCAGCAGAAAGAGAGCTGTCACCTTCCTGAAGTGAAGAGAGTGTAGACTGGAGAAAGCGGCTCTCTTCCTCAGGGGCCTGTACTACTGTGCTCTTAACTCCCTTTGTCCTGCATTTACTTAGGACCTGTAGTGCCTGCTTGTCAGGGACAATTGGCTTGCGTGAACAGCCCTTCCTCTAGTGAGGCTAGAATCCTCTTTAGAACACAGACTTCCCTAGATGGAAAGCCAGTGTCCCGCCCAGGGCAGGTACATTAGTGTCAGTCGCATCTGTTCCTCAGTTGGCAGTATGTAAGAGCCTTGCATAGTAAGTCCATCTGAAGCAGCTAGTTGGTGTCTTGTGTGCAGACTTTAAATGAGTAGCCTATAGTCAGGCCTGACACATTGCAGAAGCAAAACTTGATTTCAGAGACATGTTTTTTTTATAAGTTTATAATATTTAAAACTTTAAAATTTACGTTTTTGATAATACTTTGCAAGAATTTCCAAGCGTAACGGATAGGAAAAGATAGTCCGTGAAATAGTTGTCAGAGGAGACATAGGTGGGAAAGTCGGGCTGTGGGCACACAGCTGCACCAGGCCGATGAGACCCTCCCTCCAAAAGGAGGCAGCCGGCTCCTGAAGAGTAACCACGCTGTCCGCCGACCACCAACCCTCCCCCAGCAGATACAGTAGCAGTCTCCTCATAGAATTGTAATTTTACCAAAGTTCCCCAAACTTATTTTAAAATAAAAATGCATTGTAAAGTACTTAAATGGAGAGTATTCTGTAGTAATGTTTAGTGACTTGCTAGGCGGATTATGGTATTCTGTCAGTAATTTATGTTAACTAGTTAGCAATTCCTATGTGATGCATTAGAAACTGTATGTTTTGTACTGCGTGTACTCTAAACTGTACTTATAAAAACCCTGTTTTCTTTATTCTGGTGTAACAGCTAGCCACTGTTACCATTCATTCATCTTCACAGCTTCATAGCTTGTCTGTGTTGTGATTGGGATTTTTTTAAATCAATAATTAGTTGAACAACTCAGAGAATATAAAATACTGTTTGGAATGTGGTTCTGGAAACACACATTCCAAGTAAATGGGGAACTGTAAGACCTTCTAGGACAGTGGTTCTCAACCTTCCTAACGCTGCAAGCCCTTAACATAGTTCCTCACGCCGTGGGCACCGCCAGCCATGGAATTATTTCATTACTACTGCACAACTGTAATTTTGCTGCTATGAATTGTAATGTAAACATCTGATATGCAGGGTATCTGATATATGATTCCCCAAAGGGGTTATGACCCACAGGTTGAGAACCACTGCTCTAGAGAGATTTGTTAGAGGCCTTTCTGGTCTTTTTTCTGCACTTACGAGTACACAGGTGCTTCTAGAATGACTGAGTTTCCCACATACAGGGTTGGATGGGCAATGTATGATTAGAATCTGTATCTGTAAGGTGCTAACAGAACAGAGAGACATCCACTCGGCAGGCGGCGTGCTCAGTCGTCAGTCGGGTCCTTAGTCCACTGCGGTGGGGGAGCTCACAGGCAGGAGCTCAGGTGTATTCTGTGTGGGTTAAACGTTTCCATAGCTGCTGGGAGTGCATAGACCCCACACATTTTTACTGCTCCTTTTCAGTGGGGAACATAAACACTGTCTTGGCTTCTCCAGTTCTTCCTTGTGATTCTTTTCCAATTCTCTCCCACAGTATAGTTTTGCTAGTTCACCTGCAGTGATGGAGCTTGGAGGCTGGGTTATGCCTCCCCTGGCAAGCATGCAGCAGCCTTTGGGCGTAGCCAGTGGGGTCAGGCAGAGCCGCACTGGGATTTAGGTGCATGCATGGGGTGGGGAAGGCCAAGCATTCCGGGTAAAGGAGCAGGCTTTGAAGCAAAGTGGGGCCTTGGTGGCTTCAAGGAACTGAGTGAAGGAAGATGCCTGTGCTTCGAGCAGACAAAATGATGCTGGAAACTACAGGCAGGCCATGGGGACCGATTACCAAACACACATGAGGGCAGATGGTTCTAGTGTTCCAAACAGATCATCGGCAACGGATTCTCTTTAACTGTGAAAAAAAATGATTAGCCATGTGCAAGTTTTAAAACCGGAGTGCTGAGGACTTAGAGTAGGACCCGGCTATACCTGTAGGGAGGGTGTGCACTGCGTACTGTAAGAGGGAATAAAAGAAAGAGGGTTTTACCCCGAGTTTAATTTACACTCAGTGAAGACTCCTCAGAGGATACCGGAAATAACGCGTAACTTGGTGTTAAAATCTTACATTTCTATATCCATATGCATAGCTCTTTCTTCACAAAATGCCAAGAACAGTTGGGGTTCCCAGCAACATTAAGAGGAAGGCACAGATTTCCAGTGTGAATCCCCTCTCACCTTTTCCACCCCACCAGAGCGTGTGTCTGGCTGGTGATGACAGCCTTTTACTTCTCCAGTTCAGAAGAGGAATGTCTTCTTTAGAACATCTTTGCCACATTGCAGGAGGGGTGCTGGGATTGAACCAGCAGTTTACGCCTTGTAGACCACTGCCTGAGCTTGCAGTGTGTGCAGAGTGCTGCTTGGGCAGACCCTTGTTCGGGTGGTTGAGGCCAGAGTGCTTCATGAGGCAGTACTTAGAGTTGAGAATCCACAACCTAAAATGCAACCAGAAAGGTCTAGGTTTGGGAAGAGGAGATTCAGCGTGGACTTGTTCACACCACTGTGGCTCATCTCTCTTCCTATAGTAAGCTTCTTTTCTCACTTTTTAAAGCAGCACTAAATTCTTACTGCATACTCTAGAAGCTTCCCCTCGGTGTGGAGTGTTCCCTTTCTCCTCTGTTGAGTTATGCATACAGCTAGAGTACAAGTTCTAGGTCAGAGCCCAAGTCTGCTCGGTAGATAAGAATCCATGGGATTGGATTGCTGGTGAGCATAAATTCTCAAGGGTAGATTTTTTTTTTTTTTTTACAATTTTCAGCATGCTTTCAACATGGACATAGAACCAGGAGGGATGTTGCCATTGCTAATATAAAAAGAAAACATTACAGTATTGTGGAAGTACAGATATGCTTATTATAGACTCTGGTTCTAAAGGTTTCCTAGTTGTTTTAATTTCTAAAAAATGTGCATATTCGTAAATTGAGAGAAAAGAAGATAACCTGGGTCTTGTCACAGTTTACCCCAATACAGTGACATTCTCTGGTCCTAAGTAAAAAACTAGACTAGACTGTCTAATGCTCAGCTTAGGACCAGACCCGAGTTTTTAGTAAAGTCTTTAAAAAGAAAATGGTGTGAGTGGGGGAGGAGGGAAAGACGGGGCAGATGGATGAATGAATGGATATGAATGCACAAAAATCCAGAAAAAAATCCAAGCCCCTGGAAGTAGAATTACAGGCAGTTTTGAGTCACCCAGCATGGGCGCTAGGATTTGAACTGGGTCCTCTGCAAGAACTGTTACTATGTGCTCCAAACTGCTGAGCGTCTCTCCAGACCCACAAAGTCTTTAAAGTAGAGACCTGAAGATATAGAAAGACATACCTGTATCTGTCTTATAGGAAAATGAGTAGATACAGTGCATTTAATAATAGCAATAAAAAGTTAATTGTAGAATATGAAATTTTTAAGGTGAACTTTTCAGAATAAATGTTTAGTCGGAATATATATTGACTTGCAATACAAAATCCAGGAGATGCAGAACAAAATTGCTGGATTCTTCTTGTTTGCTTTGTTGTTTAGCAGCAGGCCCTACAGGGCTGACGTTCTTACTGAGTTTTGAATTAAAGCATATTCTGTATTAGTGGCCATAATCTGCAGTTTAGTTGCTGGCATTGTTATACATTCCAAAGCATAGTGACGGATTCTTTCTCTCCGTCTCTCTCTCTGTGTTGGGGGAGGGGGTACATGTGTGTCGGTGTACATGCACCTGTGTGCATACTGAAGCCAGAGGTCAGTGTCACGCGTCTTCCTCTGTCCTTCTCTGACTCCCCATGGCCAGCAGCCCAGGATCTGAACCTGGGTCCTTATGCTCTGGCAGAAGCACTTTTATCAACCAGCCATCTCCCTGGGCCCCATGACTTTGATGTTCTTCTACTCATACATGCGTCTGCAGCACACGATCATTGTAAATAGCAGGAAATAAAGTTGTATAGCAATTCCCATTATTAACAAAATTACTTTGAAGGAATTTAGGTCAGCACTGTTACACGAAAGTAGAAGGGCTGGGACTATTGGAGAGGAAGGAGACCAGCTAGAGTTTCAGGGAAAGGCAGGGGGCGGAGCGGGGTGGGGTGGGGCATTTCTGCAGGAGGCTGAGCAAAAAAACAATATGGCACGTGTATGAAAGCGAAACTCTTACTCTGCCTGATGACTTAGATAACAATTAAAATTTTAACTGAAAACACCAAATGGCACTGGCAACTCAGAGTGTGGTGTAAGTGAAATCTGTACAATCATACTGTTTTCACGCTGAGATTTATTCAGAGTGTCCACGTCTACTTGCAGATTAATTTGCGTCTCATCTTGGTGAGTGGAAAGACGAAAGAGTTCCTCTTCTCCCCAAACGACTCTGCCTCTGACATCGCAAAGCATGTGTATGACAACTGGCCCATGGGTGAGTGCCGGCTGCTTGGCTCTTTGTCCCTGACATGTTTGACAGGGTTGAGAAAGTGCTGAGGGCATGAGACCCGAGCTTGACCGGGAGAGGGGAGTATGAGACCATGCTTGCTGGGTCACTGCCCTAGATTTTGCGTTTCTCACCACAAAGCAGCAAAGGAGCAGAAGATGCAGAGGCTGTGTTTGCCCTAGTGCAGGTAGAGTGTATTCAGTGCACATCTACTCCCATGTCAATGAACCATTTGTACCAAAACCCAGAAGGAAGGAGCCAATCTTCACGGAGGCTCCAGGTCCCACGGGCTCGTCTGTGCACGGCCTGTTAGAAGTGACTTGAGACAATCTTGACCTGTGCTTAGTTCATACTGCATGCATTCTGTGAAGAAGGGCCAACAAGAGTGAAGTCTCCATGATTTTGCTGCACCTCCATCAGCTCTCTGGGGGGACTGTATGCAGTAGCTCCCCTCCCTTCTCTGCTGCCTCCTATCTAGTGAGTCTTAAGTAAGTCCTGAGTTTACCCTTTAAACTTCCAGAGTGTGCCCGTAACAATCTTCATGGCACGTGCCATTGGGTAACACTGCGGTAGTCCATCTCGTTTACCTTTTTCTGTGCAGAGGGTTGAACCCAGGGCCTTGTGCACGCTAGGAAAGTACTCCATCACTAAACTCTATTCCTAGCTCCGTTTTTTGTTTTGTTTTGTTTTGTTTACAAAGTCTTACTAAATTACTTGGACTGCTCTCAAATCAGTCAAAACATATGAGGAGAATTACTCCCTCAACCTGAGATTATAAGCACGTGCCACCGCGCCAAGTCTATATAATGTTTAGCAAAAGCAATTTGAACTTTTTAAGTTGTTTTAGTTCCTTAAAATATTCTAAATAATGATAAATGGGTGAGGCGCCAGTGTTAAATAAATACTAGAGGTTGACCACATCCGCTGGATGTTGCTCACTTTGAAAAGGGTCTTTAAGTCCTTCTGTCCTGAGTCTGCCAGATCTACTCAGCAACACTAGAGCACATAAAAGGGCTCCTTTCATACAAACTATTTAAATTAAAATTTTAGGTCTAAACCATATTATATAATGCACTAAAAGTCAGTAAATGTAAGTATTTGTTGGATCTGGTAAGAAAAAAGTAAATTCTGGATCAGTAGAAGAAAGTCTTTGGGTGCCCTGCACCTGAGGAAGGAGCAGGCTGGCAGGTAGGCTGTCTGGTCTGCTAATCGTGTCAGTGACACCACAGAGTCCTCCTCCTAAGCCACGTTCTGCAAGTGTCTCTCTGGGGCCTAGAGAGGGGGAGGGCAGATCTCACGAGGCCATGAAAGATCATGAAAATGTATGGCTTCGCTGTGCTTCTATCGGGCTGTAAATCCTCTTAGAATCCTAACGTCTTTTCTATATGAATTAAAGTTACTGTCACTTGTGTTTATAGCTTGGCTAGACATGTTCTATAAATTGTAGAAATGATGGTTTTAAAGGCAGTGCATGCAAAGTAATTTTTGTTGAAGCAGAGTAGCTCACCTGATCTTTATCTAGAAGAGAGTATAGTCAGAATTCCCAGGAAGAGAAGAGGGCTGAGAGGGGACAGGTGTGGGGCAGGTACTGGGAACTGAGTGGGAGTTCCTCTCATGCGTGAGTTCCTGAGATGGGATATGTCAGGTGCATGCAACAGACATTGTTTTGAACACTCAGCTATCCAAGGACAGGCTTCCTCCCTTCTTTTCCATCACTCAATCTTCCGGACTGCTTCCCATGTCTGTTATCTCCTACTGAGAGCTAGGATGATTGAGACTGGTGAGCAGGAATTCTCAGATCTCCATAAACTCAGAGCTTCAGTTGTAGCAAGGAGCACTGCCAATGGAAGCACCCCTGTCCGAACAGCAGTGTCTGGAAGCCTGTTTTCAGACGCAGGAGCTGCTTGCCACCCATACTACAGCTGGTAGCCGTTTGCCTCAGCTTCTCTGTAAAGTTTGTCAGTTGGCCTCAGGGAGACTGCATGGCTGTGTAGCCCAGGCACCTAAGGACGCCTTTGAGGAACTTGTTGCTGCCCTTGAGCACACATTGGAACAGTGCAAGCACTGGAACATTTAATGTTCCATTAATTACTGATAATGGAAGTTGATTTTCAAATGATAGATCCCTTTACCAAGACTAGATTCTGGCTCAGTGTTTTCCTTAACTCCAGCCTGCAGCTTAGCACTCAACAAAGAGTCTTTGCAGCTATTTGTTGCTACTTGAGGAAGGTGGAAGAGCAAGGGCTGCAGTGCCTGGGCGGGGCTCTGGGCCACGCCCCTCCTGGTGGCCCCTACCGAGCACGGCAGCCCTGCTGGGTGGGCCTGAGCCTAACCAGCTCTCCTTTCTTTCAGACTGGGAAGAAGAGCAGGTCAGCAGCCCAAACATTCTGCGACTCATTTATCAAGGCAGATTTCTACACGGAAACGTCACCCTGGGAGGTAATTAACGTCCCCTTTGCCAGCATCATTCCTCTGCTTATTTTAAATGACAGTGCCTTTGTGGTTTCTAAAAAAAGATTATTTGAGACCCTGAGGTCCCCAACACTTGAGTAGACAGGTTGAATGTGATCAGATCCTCCTTCAGGTTGCTCTAGGCTTGCATGGGACAACAGAGTCCACTGTGAAAAGACTTGTTCTGGGTTAGAGTTTGTGACCTCAGAGACTGGCAGTGTGGTCTAGGGGGCTGCTACAGGCCCTGGGCTCACGTGAAGCTGGTTTGTTTCAGTTACATTTGCTCTAAAAACTGCTGTAGTTTTTAGAAATACAAGAAATAACTGCAACTTACAGGTAGAATTTGTTTGCTTCCTGCTCTTTTTGTAGTTTTGCCTACGTAGACCAACCCTCTGTTACTGTGAGGAGAGCTGACTGTTAGCCCCCTGGCCGGTTTGTGCATATATTAATCACAGGGTCAAATTTTTTGTTATGGTTCAAATAAGATCTTGAATTAAAATTAATAAAGAAAAAAAAAAAAAAAAACAAGCTAATACATGTTGGCTGGATTTCCTCTCTTGACTCTGAGAGTGAGTCTCTGTCTCCCTCTGCACACCGGTCTGTTGAGCAGTTCCCATGAGCCCCAGGGTTTCAGGGTCAGGTTAAAAGTCACAGGATTTTTGTTAAGATCAAGATGCTTCATTCTCATTGACTCATCTCAAGACAGCCGTGGAGCTGTCAGTCTTTAGGAAGTTAAAGGATCTCCAGCTCTCATGGTTCAGGCAGGTGGTGTGGGACAGTGGCCCTTGGTTGGCCGGTGCTGCTGGGGCCTTGCTTAGGCTACCTGCTAGCATTCCGCTGTCTGCCTTCTAGGCTGCTGGTTTCCTTTCTGGTTAGGAGTGTTACGGAGGCAGCACACAGCAGTGGCAGCTGTCTTCCAGTGGCTGCATGTTGGCCATGGAAGAGCTATGTGCTGGCTCAGTAGCCTGTCAAATGGGCTTAGGACCTGCAGCTGCAAATAAAGGCAGGCAGTGGGGGGGCGGGGGGGGCGGCAGTGATGGTGTTTTTAATAGAATAAAACACTATTTTAATATTTTTATTACTGAGGGACAAGGCCCAGGTCTGGAGAACAGAGGGCAGCTTTGCAGTCAGTTCTTCTCCAGCTCTCCCTGGGGTTCAGGATCAAACTCAGGCTTCAGGCTTCCTTCTGAGGTCACCTTGCCTGCTGAGCCATCTCACCAGCTCAGAAAAGAATGGCCCAGCCTGGGAACAAATAGTGTCTTTGTTGTGGGGGAGGGGAAAGTAGTGAGGTACAGACTGTGGGTAGCCTTCAGTCGCTGTGGGCAGACACAGTAGGTGGCCTGGGTCTGTTCATCCTTTGCTCCTCTCCCCACCCACCTTAAGACAGGTCTCACCGTGTGTTGTTGCCCCTTGGCCTAGCACCACTGAGCTCCAACAACCCTCCTGCCTCAGCCTCTTGAGTAGTCATGACTGTAGGCCTATCCACTCCACCTGTCATTATGGAAATTCTGTGGTTCAGTCAGTTTCAGGTTTACAGTTTTGGTCATCAGGTCTCTTTGGACATTCCTGGGTCTCCTGGTTTGAGATGTAACCTTGTTGATCTCGTACTGCTTAATTGGAGGCCCAGGCAGCGCTCTAAGTGTGGTTCAGGGAGAGCGCGGCACCGCCTGGGACACAACTTCACTCTCAGGTCCCGTACTTACTGTTAGATGGCTAGAAGTGCGCCCCGAGGCCTGCAGCATGCTGTGCAAACACTTCTCTTAGTTACCAGGCCAGTTCCCGCTTGAAGCTCATCCAAAATGCAGGGTTCTCTACAGCCCCAGCTCCCACCAGGGTGACTTCTGAACTCAAACCCAGGTGGTTGTTAGTGTACAGGAAAAGTTGAAATCCTATCTTCTGGATGTTCCCCAGTGTGTGAAAGTCTTCTGTGAAGGAAGGAATCCTAGTCTCTGGCTTCTCCTCCACCTTCTGCTGCCAGCCACCATGCCTGCTGTTTGTGCTGCAGATGAGACGTGCCAGCCTCACCTGCTAGGTGGTAGCATCTGGTGCTGCCCGGCACTCAGTACTCCTGTAGTGATGATGTCACTGACAACCAGCAGTCTGTAGGTCGCATAGAGCGAGGCCTGAAAAGCCAGGCTGCAGAGCAGGTGCAGGGCCAGTGCGGTCACTGCAGAGGTGACACTGCTTTCTCTCAGATCCAACAGATTTATGTGTCTAGCCAATGGTAGAGCTGGAGAGCCTCTTAGAACTGCACCCTTCCCTCTGAGGGACTGTCTCCTGGGGGAGGAGCCACAGTTGGGACCCATTCAGAAGCATGTCAGCCCTAGCTAGTGGTTTTTCAGAAGGATGTGTGTGTGACAGATTGTCTCTTCTTTTTTACATAGCGTTAAAACTTCCTTTTGGCAAAACAACAGTGATGCATTTGGTGGCCAGAGAGACCCTGCCAGAGCCCAACTCACAAGGTAAGCCCCGGGGGCACTTCATCTGAGCCATCAAGATAGGCACTCATGCCTGCTTCCACTTAGGCATTTGGGTAAAAAGGGAATTCCATAGTTTATGATTTGAGCCTGTGGAGCAAGTAGTCAGACTTTTTGAAAAATGCCAAACAGTAAATGATCCCTTAAACAAGCTTTGAGCCAAGCTCGGGCTCTTTGACTCTGCCTCTGCCCTTTGCCGAGACACCGCTGGCTAACCCAGGCTGGCCCTGTTTCCCCAGGTCAGAGAAATCGGGAGAAAACTGGTGAGAGCAACTGCTGTGTGATCCTGTAATGTCGCCAGCTCAGGTGTGGCAGCCTGTTGACACCGTGGGGACAGAGAAGACTCAGCAGCTCCTAACACCTGTAGGACAGTCGCCTGCACATCCGAGGGACTGAATCACTCGTGAACTCTGTCATCTCTTCTCACAAAGTAAAAAGCACCAAGAACACTTTCGGTCTGGTCCTTTATTCCTTGTATCTCGTGTGTATGTTGAGCAGTCTGAAATGCACAGTGGTCTCCAGGAGAAGTAGCAGGTCTCTCTCTGCAGACACTGCCTTGCTGCTGCAAAGACTCCCCCC